>WAAD01030048.1:153835-166215 GCA_013389945.1 Fregata magnificens
CCCCCTCCCCAGCGTCCGCCGCCAAGGCGGCCGGCGGCTGTGCGCATGCGTGGTTCGGCCCCCGGGGAGGGTGGGGTGGAGTCCACGCGTTCGAGTCCCGCCTCGGGCTGATGTCGCGCCCGCCGGCCCAGCGCCGCTTGGGATTCCCGAGGGACCGGTCACTGTAGGGAGGCGGGTCTTTGTTTATTTTTAAAGGGCCTGTCTTTTTATAGGTTGGTGGTTTGGGTGGGTTTTTTTCCTGCTCCCGATGAAATGGGGGCAGGTGGCTGGGTTGACATGACTCAAGGGATGCTCCTCTGTGACACCGGGGTTGATGTGACTCAAGGGATGCTCATCTGTGCAGCCGTGATGAAACTCTTGACGCCTGTGAAATTGCTCTTTGCAAAAGGCAGCTATCAATTATGGCTTAGATTAAAAGAGGTCTAGAATATCATACGTGCGTGCACTGAATGAACCGGGCTCGTGTGGTGCGCGATGCTCCGCGGCAGGAGCCGACCACCCGGCGAGTCCCTCGTGTAGGCAGCGGCGTGCCCATGGTCGGCAGTAGGACCTGCTCCTCCTGAGGACCGTGGCCCATCCGCTGCGGTTGAGGAGCACCCAAGAACGTGGAGAACCTGTTTGTGTTTTCCATAGGCTAAATGCAAAAACAGTAGGATAAGAATAGCAACTCCCCGTATCTGCATATCAAAGAGCAGTAATGATATTATGCCTTTGGGTTTAGCGAGGTTATTGGCAATACTGCACGTTCTTACAGTTAGGAGGAGAAACTGGTGGTGGAGTGCTTTGTTTCTTCAAAGAAGTCGTGTTTGTCTATATGAAAAGATTTTCTCCTAGCTTGGTCCTGAATACACCACAAATCAGAAAAATCTAACCTCAGATGCAAGGTGGCGGCTTTGTTTACTCTTTCAACCCTCTTTCAGCCCCAAATACGCTGCTCACTCTGTTCAAAATACCCTGTTGTTGCCACCTGACTCTGACTCAAGGTTTTAGATGGATGCCACCTGCCTCCACAAGGTCAGTCAGATTTAACCCAACTCAAACCAGTACTTTCGGTGTCAAGTTCTAATACTGCTCATTAAAGTACAGAAAGGGGATGGTCTCTTTGGACAGCTGCAGCAGCCTTTCTTCTTCCCTGTGTACGGACACACATGCAAAATCATCAAGAGCGCGGAAGCTGGTTCTCTAGTGAGAAAGACTTCGATGGGTGCCGGGGGGGACACATGGCACAAAAATGCAACGACAATACTATTGGTTTAATTTTGTTGAAGGAAGCTTCTGCTTCGCGTTTTGGAAGAAGCCAACAGAAGGGACAGACAACCTTAAGAGCTGCGTGTCTGACTGTTGTTATAGTACCTTAGAGGTCTGAGCCATGTTCCCTGGAAGAGTTCAAAAGACTTGTTAGTTAGAAGTGATTGCCCTTGAAGCTGACTGATGATTGGACCTAACCCAAGAGCAGAGTGGGACTCGCTGTGACTTATGACAAAGACACCACTCACTGCACCAACCACATGATTTTGTTGTTTGTTTTAATTATAGGCTCTTTGTTGCTGTTCTCCTCTAATTAAAGCCATTGCACTAATTTTTAAAAAGCGATGGCTACTTGAATTCAGAAACATAAAATATACAGCACACATAAACGCCAGTTGACTGAAACCCACTCCTACCTCATCACTTACCACTGCCTGTATCCCAGTAGGGTCCTACGGGAGCTCTTCTACTGCATGGGTGAACACAGTTTTGGTATTAGAATCTAATGCAAGATGAAGTATCACAGTTCAACGGAGATCAAGCAACAAAGATTCAAGAGAGAGAGGGTAAAAACATTGAATTCACCTGAGCAATAAAAAAAGGGATATTTAATTGCTTGACATATTTAGTAGGTAGCAGAAATGTGTAAATCAAATACACTGGTCGCCTTGATAGGCAGATTGCCGTAACCACCTCTCATATGTTACCTTTGCATTCATTTGCTTCATACAGTGTGGCTGGCATTATGAAGTTAGAAAATTGATACTTACTTTGACAGCACTCTGCCTTAATAAAGACTGACATTGTGCTTTTTTAATTTATTTGTCAGTACTATCATTTCTCTTCTTTCTAGATTAAAAGCTAGATTTTGGCAGTGATGCACACTTCAAACTTTAACCCCAACGAGCCTTATGTAGATCTTTATCTACCTAAACCCCTGCCCTCTGCACTTCAGCAGTCAGCATCGCATTCTTTCATATTTCTCTGCAGTGTTTCTGAGTGATAGCATGTGATCCAAGAGTATAGGATCCTACCCGCTCCTTACTCTTCCTTCTGAAACAGCAGAAACCTCCTTAATGCAGAATCCTCCTTAATGCAGTATAGCTATAAGTAGCTCGTAGTATCCAGGGACCCTCTGCCCCAGCACTCCTGTTTCTACAGGCAGAAAATTAGTCTTCCTTTGTTTGGCACGTGGGGAGCCCGAGGGTGCCCCTTGAGCTGCAGGCATTGTTTATGTAGCAATTCAGCAGCAAGAGCAATGACTTTTCTAATAGCAGAAAGATCAGACTCTAGGGGTATGCATCTCCATCTTTATGAAATGTGTATTATGGAGAAAATTCCTCTTTCTCTATCTTCATTTTGAGCATCTTCCACACTGAGATGCACATGTTTAAGACCTTCACTGTAGGGACAGAAAATGACAGTGCAAGAGAGGAAGGTATTTTAAGTGGAGTTGCAGCCCTGAGCAAAATGATTTTTTAATTATTTTGGGGGGGGGGGTATTTGCTCTTTCATATGTTCATCATTGCTAATTTCAGCTAACAGAAGGAAACTGGGCTGGGTTCTGGGGAAGGAAGGACTAGCCCAGGTGCCCCGGGGCTATAGAGAACCGAGTCTGCTGTTCATAGAAACATTTAATTTTTTTTTGAAGAAGCAAAGTCCTAACTTTAAATTGCCAGTTGGTCTACAATACAGAGCCAGTCTAAAGAATTAACACCCTATCCTGGAACAAGGCCTGAGGTAAGAGCTTAAACAAAAGGGGAAAGCATGAGGAAAACCAATGTGGTGACAAGAAATTTAGCTTGTGTGAAGATGTTTGCAAAATATACATCAAACTTTTATATTTAATTAAGTAATAGCTAAATTAGAAACTGGAATGTAAATGTTTCCTCCTTTAAGCATTTTTTTTTCAGTGGCAGAGATTTTGTACCAACATAAGCTTCATCATTTTAAGCGTATTGTCACTTAATGTTCCCTTGCAAGATTTGTGTGGGTGACATTCCAGCACAAACCAGCTCCAAACAGATATTCTAGGTTGAAAACAGTTTGTCTCTGTTCGTATAGTTGAATTAAACTCTTTCAGTAAAGTCAGCTGTTGTTTTTCTAATTAATCTCTAGACTCCTAAATACCTTCACTCCAAATGTGACAAATTGACTATCCGAAAAGTCCTTAAACAGAAGAATCACTCCAAGAAACAAAATAGAAAGGTCTCGTTTTCTACTTCTGTCTTATCCACTCTTCTGTGTAGTAATGTTCAAAACCCAAAAGGTTTACCAGCTAAAGACCATCCCAAAGCTGTAAGTAGACCTCAGCAAGGAATAATAATAATAATAATAATAATAATAACAACAACAACAGTAGTAGTAGTAGTAGTAAAAATTAAGACTTAAGGTAGATTTTGAATCTGCAAGTGGCAAAGCAAATGATGAACTGCCGGCTGGATTATTTGCAACCTCTCTGTTGTGTGACTCCTCTAGTTTCATGCGGCTGATTACGGCCCCACTGTTCCAAGTTTCTCTCAGTGACTGAAGTGATCTGTCACTGGGTTTTATTAGATTTTTTTAGAGCAGATGGCTGATTCTTTTTACCTGGAGAGCTGCCACTTTCTTTAGATGCATCTCAGTTTTATGGTAGTCTAATTTACCTGTTTACTTGAGAAATAAGTGACTTAAATTACAAGGGTGTTATAATTTCACTGACCTCAGAGAAAGTGATAGATTTGCTGTGTAACCTGGAAAAAAAAGAAGAGAAAATAATTTAGTCCATTGGTAGATGGACTGCTAGCCATGAAAAAACCAGCTCAGGTCATTACTAAGTTCTGGCATCTGTGATAGAGTTTCATAGCTGGTTCCTGGATAATTCTGCTTTACATTTCAGCTTGCAGAGTTACATCAGGAATAAACTTGCTCTGTGTAGCCATTCACCTGTATTTATGTCTAGATTTCTTATTTCTGCAGGTTGCCTTTTATCAGCTTGTATTCCTGAGTTGGAATTACTCCTTGTTTGTTTGTACCAGGTTGTTGTTTTCCTGCTGCTTCTGCCGTCCTGTCTGAATAATTCTGCACTGGCTCATTGCGAAGCTGCCAGATACTCCTTACTCAGATGTTAATCACACAGATGAGGACTGGTTTTGTATTGGTGACCTGGCCAGGGGTATTTTCTTGCTTGTCTTTGGGGCACAGTTTAAGGTTAGCAATAAATAAATAAATAGAGACTTACAGAGAAGAGCATGTGATTTGTAAAGACACCTTCATAGCCAGTGGTGACCACAGATGAAGTTTCGTTTGGAGTACTTGAGCTCTGACCTGCAGCCCACGGAGGGCGAGGTCTTGTGTTTGACCTCGTGAACCTCCATCGCTGCTTGTACCCCACTGACAGGAATAATGCAAATTTTGCCCCAGTACAACATGCTTGTGAAAATGTTCTCCACCTTCTACAGAGCTGTTCAATGAAGTATGAATTATCTTTCTAAATTCTACTCTTGCAAGTTCCCCTTTGCTTGAATGTTGATGCCTTTACAAGCCCCAGACTTTACAAATGTGACAAAGCAGCCATGCGGGCAGTGTGACCTTGCTGAAAAATTAACACAAATGCTAGGCCTGTCAATAGGAATGAACCAGTATTTTAATTAATTAGCTATGTATGCCACCCTGGGTACGCTGATAAAAGATGCATCCAGGTAGCTGGCACCGAATCTAAGCTAACTGGTATTCCTTGGCAAAAGCAAACCAGAATTTGCCCCTGTGGTACAGAGAACTAATGGTACAGTTCAAGCGTGCATTTCTAACCATGAGATAAAGCCCAAGAAGAATAAATGTATAATCCAGGCCATTTCCCTTTTTTTCTTTTTTTTTTTTTTTTTTTAAAACTGACCAGGGAATCCCCATTTTAGCCTTTTTACACAGATTTAGCATTAAAGTTTCTGTTTTCTGTAATCCCCACGGACCTCCTGTCAGAGTGCAATATACTTCTATTTCTTTTCTTTTTGATCTTAACACTTGTAAGTAATAAATAATTGATTGCCAAAGGAATTCTGGGAATATATTCAGCCTTAAATTGAGCACTAAACTATTAGCAAATGTGCTTAGGCACTAGCCCAAAAGGTACATCAAAAGAATGTCAACTGGATATTGGGAAGTGAAGTGCCATCATAGGTTAGAATTAGGAAGCATAAAGTATAAGTAGAGGGAAAACAGCTGTCAGATCTGCTACCAGTAGTAATAGAAAAAGGTATGTTTTTATAGAAGGCTATAAACTTTTGTTCAAGCTAAACCACACTTTCACCTCAGTAATGACACTCCAGACCCTTTCAGGGAATGCCTTGTTTTTGACTGTTCTCTTGAAACTGGGGCTTGACAGTGCACTCACCCAGGAGATATCTACAACTTGGTCTGAATGGCCTGTGAAATACATCTATTAGAAAGAACCAAGGTATATTTACTGCAGTGACTGGCCATCTTTGGTACTGATGACAGATTTACTACGGCAGTCTTGTTGCACCATGGCTATAAGCCCCAACATAAGCTTGGTCAGTAAAGCTATAGTCTGTGCTGCTGTGGCCAGACTACCCTCTCGGTAGGGTCTGAGCTAACCTGACTACACCTACACTGCTGCGCTTGCAACAGAGTCACACCCAAGTATCTGGATATTGGTGAATACATTTAGATGTTGTCTGATGTTGGCCTTGCTGCTGCAACTAAAGCTCAAGTATGCTCTTCATGGGACACATCCTCTTGGAAACCATTTCCAAACATGCAAATGACAAGAAAGTAGTGACAAGGAAGAGTGAGGATGGATTTATTTACCAATGATAAATCACACTTGACCAACCTGGTTGCTTTTTATGGTGAAATGGCTGGCTAAGAAGATGAAGGGAGAGTGATGGATGCAATATACCTTGTCTTCAGTAACGTTTTTGACACCATAGTATTCTTATCTGGAAGCTGAGGAAGTATAGGTTAGATGAATAGACTGTTAGATCAGTTGAAAACTGCCTGGGACCATGAGGTTTGAAGAACAATTATCAATGGCCTGACACCCAGTTGGTGGCTGGTTAGTAGTTGTGTACTGCGGGGTTGACACTGGGGCTGATACTGTTCAGCATTTGCATTGATCAGTGAGAACACACCTTCAGAAAACTTATGCATGATGCCTAATTAGAGGAAATTATTAGGACACTGAACAACAGAGCTTCAGTCTGGAGGAATCTTGAAACACTTGTGGATTGGACCTTAAGACATTGAGTAAGGTGTGTGAAGCTTGGTACCTGGAGCAGAATAACCTCATGCAGCAATACAGAGTGGGAACTTACTGTGAGAACTGGAAACTGAGGGCAAATTTGAGGGCAAGGGCCACAGTTTGCACCTTGGGAGATTCAAACTGGACATTAGCAAAATTTCTTCAGTAGGAGGATAGTACAGCACTGGAATACATTATTTGGGAGAGTTGTGGAATCTCAATCCTCAGCAGTTTTCAAGACTCAGCCAAATAAAGCCATGGCTGATTTGATTTAGGGTCGGTGACAGTCTGGCTTTGAGTGGGAGGTTGGTTCAGATGGCCTTCAGGAGCTTATTCCAGTTTCTCTGATTCTGTAATCTTTGTTTCCACACAGCAGCTAGAAGAGTCACAAGTGAGTTTGCTTGTGACCTCCCCAGACCTGTTAGGTTTTTCTTGCTTAGAAGTTTCTTGCATCTGTGTAAACTGGACATCTGTGACCACGGGTGTAGATCAAAGATGGCTTTGCACTGGCTTTGTCAGAAGCCATTCTGTCTTCTGGTACTATGGAAAGCTATATGATCCTTGATGTATGTTACATCAGCTTCAGAGATTCTCTTGTGTAAGGCAACTTTGCAGTAACTCTTATCAAGTTGCACATGTGGAGTGTTGCAAAGAGAGCATGCTTCATCCACGTTCATCTGGCACACTCATGGTTCTTCTGTTATGATGATGGAAGATGGTCATGGTAGTGACATAGAATAGAGTCAGTCAAGAGTTTACTGATCAGTAGTTTTCCTATCGGAGAATACAGACTGGTGGAAAACAAAAAGTTCTTGCGGACTCTCTTTTGATTGAATGAAAATGGGTTGGATGGATTTCTCATCTTCAGAACTTCAGGGAGAGGTTTTTTGAAAGTTGTTGAGACGTCATTGGTGAGCAATTTCAATGTGAAAACTGTCTTGTGAAACAATTTTTCTGATAGGTCTTAAAAGTTAATTATACTAACATATTTGAATGAAAAAGGGCCATAGTTGAAATGAAACATTTAAAAAAATGTTCATGTTGGCTCACTGGTGGATTAGAGTACAAGACTTTGCTCTTTTGATTTTCAAATCCTGAAACTCCCCTAGGATGGGAAACATCTTCCTACTGTTGTGAAAGAAAATAGCCATCTGAGGTTATATTATGTTACAGTAGCACAAAATAGCCTTGTTGTGGCTTGGGAACATCATCCTGTATTTTGATTTTCTATATTCAGTGCATCCTGACACTAGTGCAAAAAGTCAGTTTGGGATAAGTAGCATTTCTCTAATTATTAAATGTATTCACTTTGCTTGTGTTCATACCTATTTCAATGCTTGATTTTCTGCAAATGTTCTGACAATAAGCTGCTGATGGGAATGTTCACTGAAACACCAAATTTGTAAGTGAACATTCAAGTATATCTGCAGAAAACAAATTCTAAATATATATACATAAACCCCACAATTTTTCATCAACTGTATGAACTGTGCACTCACATAAGCAGTGATGGCCTGAATTTTCTGATGATGCATGTTTATAACAAACTTGCTGAGGGACAGTTTACAGAAAGAGACTTCTTATAGAAAAGTCTGGAAAAAAGGTTGGAATTGAGATTTGGCAATGGTACTTTCTGAAGAAAAAAGTATATGATAACATTCTTTCTCTGCAAATGGGGTTTTCCGACATACTTTCTCAGATTATGTAGAACTTGAAAACATGGTCACCTCTTTCACTGCCCTAATCTTTGATAAGCAGTGCAGTAGTGAATAGCAACATGTTGAAACATTAACCGTGAAAATTAAGCACTTCACTAAAACAAATCTAGTAATTTAAGATTTTTCAATGCACAGGCTAAGGCTGCAACTGCCTGATTGCTTTAAAATGACATAAATTCAAGCTGCTCCTGCAAGACATGATCCCTCTCCGGGCTGCACGTTCTTGCTGCCTCCTTTGGGCTCTGCTGGTGGTTGTGCCCTGAACCAGCTCAGCCCTGTGACCCAGCTGGGAGCTGATGGCAGTGAGAGGAAGGTGTCTGCCTTTGGTTTTGGTGCTCAGTTCCCTGATGTGGAGATGGCAACGTGAAGCCAGAGGTGAGAGAGGGCAGGACTGTCTCATGCTGGCAGCCTGGACTTAGGTTGGCCAAAAGTGACTACAGAGCCAGGGAGACCTCAAAGCACTGGTTAATCTCAAAGGTTAATTTCTCCTCTGTGAACTTTACAGCTCAGAAACAAAGCCTGAAATTCTGAAGCATGAAATTAAACATCCAGAAGAAAACACCCTGTTGCTAGGCCATCCGGAGGTAATCCAAAATGCTTTTGTGCCTGACCCAACACAGGGCAGTTTCTGCCCTTTAATTTGTGAGGTAATTGCGATAGGTCTGTAGGCTAAAATAATTTCTGTGTAAATCCTCTGACGGCAGCAGAGTTTCAACAAGAGTGATTTCACCCAAGGTAGCAACTGCAGCAAGAAATGTGTTACAATGCTTCCCAAAGACCTGCACGCAAGCACTAGCTTGGATTTATTAAACAGATGGTCAACAACAAAGAAGATGATCTAAGACAACATGGAAAGTTGGGAAGTAGTAGTAGACTTGTGGGAGCTGCACAGTCCATGACCATGGATTTCTAGGAACCTCTCCATGTCTATGTGGCATTTCAGAAGTTACCTACAATATTAAAAATTACTACAAGGATCCCATGCATCAAGAGCAGGGTTTCTGACACATTGTAGCCATCAACAAAGGTCCCTGGATTTCTGAGAGACCATTGCAGTTTCCAGCAAATCTTTTTGTTGCTGCTGGCATCCCACAACCTGATTTGTGTGTATGTTAACTGGAAGATCTGATTCTTAGGAAGAGATGCAGTTGGAGGAGGAGAGCAAAACATGGAAATGTCTGCAAAATATCAGCATCATTTAAGTGGAACCACTGGTCTGAGTGGTATTTAGGGTGCGGAGAACAGAGCACTAGGAAACAACAGGACTCGTTTGCAAGAAGGGAGGGGAAATTGCAGCTGATATGGTTAGGAGTCCGAGATTAACACCACAGCTTCTAATTGAACACAACAGCCAATAAAATTGGTGCATTTTTTTCTGAGTTTAAGAATAATATGGATTATTTAGAGAGTGACAGAGTTACGGGGACCCAGAAGAGCTCTTCTGACCCCATAATCTGGAGCCTTACCTGACTGTCATGTTTGCCTGCCCTTCTAAAGTGAACCTAATAGTTCCTTCAAAAATAACCAGACTCTTTCTCTCCATTCCCCTTTCCCTCTTGCCATTGGCAAACAAAGCTCCAACAGACAAAAGCCTTCACTAGTATAATCCCCAACCCCCCAAATTAACTTAAAATGTAGCATGGAGATAAAAAAAATGGTATAATCTGGGTGATTTTACCCATTATTATAGCCCAAAGGCTGTATGAGCAAGTGTTCTCCACCTTCTCAAGAAATGAGGTGTCTCAGGAATTAAACAAAGCTAGATAGATGAGGAGTCTCACGAGCAGTGAAAGGGAACACAGAAAAGGTCAGCTTGCCTTCCTTGCAAGCAACTCTGCTAATGTTTTAACGCAGACATAAATTAGGGGCCTGGAGAAGGAAGGGGAAACAGTCCTGATAAGTTTGAGCGATGGTGGAAGTATCTTTTGGAGGTAGAATTCTAACTGTATCTGCATCTTCAATATTGTCCTTTTTCTCTTGGGATCCTGTCTTGGAAAAGATATCACATTTCACAGTCCAAGGTAATTAGCCAACAACTGTGATTTAAATCATTAATTACAAGCATCTCTGCTTACATATGACTATGCATTGACCTTTGTATGGCTAGAGGAACTCCTGTTCCACTGCTTGCTTGTATTGTTTTATCACCTTTTAGGATCAGTCTCTTCAGTCCTTACGGCATGTTGTTGCTGTGCTTTGCCTGTAGGGTATTTCAAGCCAGGTAGCAGCTGTGTGCTCCCCTCTTCACAGGCAGTTCTTTGCCTTGTGTCCTTTCTCACCAGCATGCTCAGTCCTCAGTGGCAGCAGTGACTTGGCACAGAAAATGATGGTTGGCGGATTATCATAACACTGTCTTCACAGGGGCAGCCAGGTGTTGACCATGGCAAGACAAATAAATGTTGATTTTCTTTTTCTCAGGGTCATCCACTCCCTTTCAGTCAAACAAGAGGTGAACCAGGCCCAGCCAGTGCTGAGATGTCTGCTGACGTTCTCCAGCTGTGCGTTTATCATCTGCTTCTATTCTTTATTCCCGCCCCCCTCCCTTTTGCAGGATGAAAGTAATGACAATGTGGGATTCTAAATATATCTGAGCCGCTTGCAGGTTCTGTGATTGCACTGTAGGCTGTGTGAAATCTGCAGGCAACAGTACGCCCGCTTGCAGTGTTGCTTTAGGTGAGAACCTGTTTAGTGCTCTATGACAAAATTAGAGACATACAAAGGCACAAAGGCTAACACACTGAAGGAGATGTTGGCAGCATTTGCCTGAAACCCTCTCTCTGTTAGCAGGTAATGTCACCGCTGGAAAATAATGAGTGCATTCAGTGGTAGATCTCCGTTACAGTGAATTAGACACTCACTAGCACACAAAGATTCATCAAGTGAAGCATTTCAGGGAGAGAGCACATCTGTCCTCACAAGGGAACCCTAGGAGTACTTGATCCCTGCGAGGTAGTTATTTTTCAGGCTGCAGGCCTCAGACCTGCTGCACCAGTCCCTTCTGCTCCCTCACCTCCTCCTACTTCCAGCCACTCCTTCCCACTCCCTTACTCCTCCTCCTGCTACGCTGGCACAAGCATTTGGGCATGTGGTGAAGTGCAAAGGGAGAGCTAATCTGGCTGAAAAAGAATGGGGGGGGAGGTTAGCCAGCCCTGCTCCCCTGCTCTGATTTATTTGCAGCAACCTAGGAGGTACAAGGAGGAATGATGTAGTGCAGGGACTCCTTAAGCAGACACAGCTGCTAAAAATAATGCTCATCTGGCTGTGATAGGATTTCCTTTTTGTGATGACTTTTTCCTGCCACCTGCAAGGAGACAAGACAGCCCTGTGAGAGTTTGTTTGGAGAGGGTGGGGAAGAAATTACCTGCTCACATGTGCTGGACTCCAAACTGGGCATCAAAGGGGAATTTAGAAGCAACTGTCAAGTGATGGTCAAGATCTTTTATATTCTTGTTTGTTTGGCATATAGTTCAGTTTAAAATAACATTTTTTAAGTAGTGAAGCTTTGCATGCTTTGAACCTCACTGCCTCCAAACAGAGGAACTGCCACTTATTTCAAAGCACTGATAAGAGAAACCAGTAGACCATTAGAGAATCATCTACCAAAAGGGCAGTGTCTCCTTTATTTATATCAAGGAGTACCTCACTTGTACTCAGAAACTTAATGGTTTATATAATTTGTAAAATATCTTTCTATGCTTTTTTATTGTGATGTTAAATATTATCATGATGTTTATGTGCATATCACAGAATCACAGAATCATTAAGGTTGGAAAAGACCTCTAAGATCATCAAGTCCAACCATCAACTAACACCACCATGACTCCTAAACTAGGCCCTGGAGTGCCACGTCCATACCTTTTTTGAACGCCTCCAGGGTTGACAACTCCACCACCTCTCTGGGCAGCCTGTTCCAATGCCTAACCACTCTTTTGGTAAAGAAATTCTTCCTGATGTCCAATCTAAACCTCCCCTGACGCAACTTGAGGCCATTCCCTCTCGTCCTATCGCTAGTTTCTTGGGAGAAGAGTCCAACACCTGCTTCACCACAACCTCCCTTCAGGTAGTTGTAGAGAGTGATAAGGTCTCCCCTCAGCCTCCTCTTCTCCAAGCTAAACAGCCCCAGTTCCCTCAGCCACTCCTCATAAGACTTGTTTTCTAGACCCTTCACCAGCCTC
>WAAD01030048.1:166258-177095 GCA_013389945.1 Fregata magnificens
AAGTGCAGGACCCAGCACTTGGCCTTGTTAAACCTCATACAATTGGCCTCGGCCCATCGATCCAGCCTATCCAGATCCCTCTGCAGGGCCTTCCTTCCCTCGAGCAGATCGACACTCCCGCCCAGCTTGGTGTCATCTGCAAACTTGCTGAGGGTGCACTCAATCCCCTCATCCAGATCATTGATGAAGACATTGAACAAAACCGGCCCCAGAACTGAGCCCTGGGGAACACCGCTCGTGACCGGCCGCCAAGTGGATTTCACTCCATTCACCACCACTCTCTGGGCTCGGCCATCCAGCCAGTTTTTTACCCAGCAAAGTGTGTGCCCATCCAAGCCGTGAGCTGCCAGCTTCTCCAGGAGAATGCCGTGGGAGACCGTGTCAAAGGCCTTACTAAAATCCAGGTAGACAACATCCATATACATACATACTCTCCCCTCTTTTATTTTTCAATCCTGTTTACCTCTTGGCCTGAAGAGATAACTGGAGGCTGTAGAGAGCGTTTTCAATGAGTCAGTTTGAAAGTTACTCTGGGGATCTGAGGTCGCACAAATGCTTTAGAAAACACAACCAAGGACTCGAGTATACCCAGAGGCTTCAAGCACTGGGTTGAAGTGAAATAATGCTTCAAAACTAAGTCCTGGCCATCAGGCAGTGATTCCAAGCAGCTGACCCAAGTCCTTAGGGTCTCCACATAGTTAAGCGAAGACAGAAAGTTCAGAGGGCATGTCAGCGTGCCTGAGGCAATACCTCTCCTTCTGTGTGCAATGAACCTATGGGATGATGAAGCCTGTGGGCTGAGGAAGAAGCTCTTGGGCTAGCCGATGGGAAGTAGTAGATGAAGAAAATGTGTCTGAGACCAGGTGCCTGACTTGGGACTGCCTAGGCGGTGTCTCTCTCCCTTACAAATCAAGAATACTGAGCTCTAGGAAGGTAGGTAATGATAGGTGGACTCTTAAATGGAAAAATACAAGCAGTCCCTGAGTGAGAACCAGATTCCTGCCTTCTGGAGATGTTCATCGGTAAGGAGTAAAATTCATGCTTACTTTCTCACTGGCCCATTGAAAGTTGTCGTCTTTGTGGCTCAGTGTGCTAGCTGCAGTAGGAGATGCATGGGAGTGGGACTGAGCACGTTATATTCTGATGGCTGGACGATCTTGCTGAGAAGTGGGAGCTGTGGAAAAGAGGAGTCTGGGTCTTCAACGTCTTAGGAGTGTGCTGCAGACACTGAATTATGATACAAAAGGCTACCACCATCTTCTTCACCTGTGTTCTGCAGTGAACTCCCATGTAAGACTCACTTGGATATACTAAGATAAACTTTTTTTTCCCCCAGGGAGTTTTGCAGGAAGCACCAAAGCTTCACAGCAATTTTGAGGCAGCATTTAGGGACTCAGCATGTTTCTTCTTTTCCAGACCTCAGGTAAATTTGTATTCCAAAGTGATGACAACAGTTGATACACACATACACAGATACACATATATACGTATACATTTAGTTCCTCTGGGAGCTATTTGGTACTGCAGTAAGTGGTCAGAATCACTATCTGACAGTAAGTTCCCCCAAACTGGCTGATTTGCTGGAGATGGAAGTGGGGAGGATCTGGCCTTCTGGCTATTAAATCAGGCAGGCTTTTTTTTTTTTTTTTTTTAAACTGAATTGTGTTAGAGAAGTACGATACAGAACAAGACCCTTGTGTTACGTTTTTTTCTCATTCCAGCAGGAATGGCTGGGAGCAGGGGTGTGGCACACACAGATGAGCCATGACTTCGTCATTAGAAAGTAAGCAAGGGTTTACAAAGTGATGATGCAGTGGCTGTGTTCCCGCAGTGTGCTGGGCAGATTGTGACTGCTGGATAATCTTTAAACTATTGCCTCACTCTCTGTAACTCCAAGCTCCTGAATTACATTAGAATCCCATAGTTCATCTGTAAAGCTGTGAAACAGATACATTTTTCAAACAGTAAGAAACATTTTTCTTTCCTGTTTTTTTCATGCCAATTCCATACCTTTCCTGAGGAAGCTAGAGTGCCTGGCTAAGTGGAAAACTAATAGTGGGTCTGCAATAAATAGATAAGATGAAAAACTTGCGATATTTTAAAGGGTGCAGCTGCTTGATTGCATCTGCTTATTTTGTCAGTGTGTGATATCCACTTTCTTGTTGTCAGGCTTTGAGATTATTAGTACCGAATCTTCACCTCATTGCTTGCATCTACTGATAGTCTTTCTTACTTTCAACCTTATGATGTGATAGTCTCAGCTACTCTAATGATAGCTGACTTTATGCAACAACCCCCCCCCCCAACAACAACAACAAAACAAAGCCATCTGAGGAAAGGCACAGCGCCCACACAAGTACCACAGAAGTACTTCTTCCTTAGCTGCTCTAAATAGTTGCTACAAACCTTAACATTTCTTGGAGTGGGATTATAGGCAAGAGGAAATTTGGTATGCAAGGACTCACAGAATAGTGGAGTGGCCATGCATGTCTGCCTCAGTTGGAGGTCTGCTTGTGGTGTGAGTAAATACATTTGATTTCGCTGTGATCTACTTTGCTTGGGCAACAAGCAGGGTGAAGAGATCAGTGGAAGAGCCACCCACTTTGTTAATCACCCACAGCCCACTCCACGCTGCTGCGTCGGCACTGTTACCCATAGCTGAGATATATAGATTAGGAACAGTTTGCATATGTTTACAGGTGCTGCAATTTTTTTTTTTCCCGTTGCCGAACAGACCTGTTGCTTTGTGGTGTATGTGAAGGCATTGTGTGAAACCAGGTGTCCACAGACTTGAAAGTCTTTGTTTTCACAAATGCTGAAGCTATGATATAGGAGACTTGAACCATTGAGTTTTGCCTCTATGCAGTAGTAGTATAAAAAATTTTGTAATTCTTTAGCAAAATTCTATACTTCATGGAAAATTCCTGGTTTGTCTGTTAGTTGATATATATTTCAGCCCCCAAAACCAAGTGGAGCTGGATGCAGGGAGGTATTAGTGGAGACAAAGGAGCGGAGGGGGAAAAAGCAGCAAAGAGTATTTGAGAAAATTATCTTTTTCTATATAGAAGATGAAAATTGGGAAGATGGGTTTCCTTTTTGGTATCTCATGTAGAGAAATATTAAGTTTTGATGGTGACTGAGCTTGTATAACTTAGAAATGCTGAGGCTGGCATAAACCTTTATGGTGCTTGGGGTAGAGAAGCAAAAAAAGTGTAAACTAATGGACAGTTGTCAACAGGACGACTACCATAGGTCTGAGCACTCTGCAGTAGGTGACAGCTGTTGGATGTTGGACCCGTGAACTTAGAGCCAAAACAATACCCCATACTCAGCAGTTCTACTGCAAATGGATGAACATTTGCAGTGAGTTAAGTCCAACTACAGATGTTGGGGATTCTTGATCAGTTTTAATATGCAAATGCCCAATAAAGGTATATTTGCTTGAGTTAGAAGTAAGGTCCAGCTCCAGTTTTTGTGAATCTTTTTGTGGGAAGGAAACAGCCCCTTCCCCTGTTGGCAGAAAAAATATGCCAGGATTTGCATGTCACTGAAGAGAATTAGCCCCTGGCCTCCATGGAAGTCTGTGTTTCCACCTCCAAGTACTGTGTGCCGGTACCAGCCTCAGAGCCCTTCTGGTGTGTGACTTGTTGCAACCTGAAAAATTCACAAGATTTTCTTCAAAAGCCTTTTTTAAAAACAGCTCTGCTGCTTCAGAAAGTTAAACACAGACTCGGAAAGATATTTGGTATAAATAGCAGGGGTTTAGGAGATAAGGAATGGTATGTTGCTTATAATGGTGTTTCAGACCAGCTAGTGCCCTACTGCTGTGGCAAGGCTTGGTCAGACCCCTTTTTGTGCCTCTGGGGTTGATCCTGTCACGTGCAGTTTGGATCTCCGTGATTTTGGACAGCTGTATTCAGCTACAATAAATGTTTTCTTAAGGGCTGATTAGATCAAAATGATGTTTGTGTTGTGTGTGACAGTGCTTGTGGTGACTCGGAGAACCAAAGACTTCATCTCCACAAAGAGCTTCTTGATATCTCTGGTCTGGCTGATTAACAAATGCATTTAGTAACTGAAAAAATATGTTGCTGCTTTGTTGATGTGTTGACTCATTTGATGTATTTTAAAAGAAAACAAACAACAAACTGATTTGCTTGTCCAAACGAGTCTAGCTGACATATCTGCAGAGGTAGGCTGGGCTGGAGGATGTCAAGATTGTCTCTCATCAGATTATTGTGATCTCTTGTTTGCTTCATGGTCTGTATGAAGAAATCAGTTCTGTATTACCATCAACTCTTCTGGGCCTCAGATGAGGTTTCATATGGCATCGTTGTGACAAACAGATCTACGCTTTATGAACAGCATGTTATGGGAAACTTACCAAGCCATGAAACTTGAGAATGTTTGATATTGATAAAAACTACATTGCATAAAAGTTACTTGAGTGGTATTTTACTGACTCAGACAGTAATAGGAGAAAATATTCCTTTCAGTGCACAGGAGACAAGTTGTGCAGTTTCCAAGCTAGAGTAATAGAGGGTTAGTTCAATCTGCAGGCAATTTTATTTAAGGATGGAAACGATTGGATAGGAGGTTCTGCACATATATATGTGTGAAGTTGCTTCTGAATGATGCACTTATAGTGGGGGTGGTTCTACATAGTGTGGAGCTGGGTTATTGTTTGCATCCTGGAGTACCCCTGGAGGGACTTAAATCTCTCTCATTTTTGGTGTGTATAAACAGCCTGAACTGCCATTTTTGGAACTGGCTGTAATGCATCTGTTTCCAAGCAGACAAAGATTTGGGTGGCCATACGTGCTCCAATGATGACCAATTCATCACTGTGTTGCTGCGTTCTGCGTTGTTCTGCTGGCTTTCTGTAGCTGTTTCAGGCAAATTAAGCAAATAGTCCTTTAAATAGTGGCACCTGGGAAGCTGCCTCTGCCATGTTAATTTGTTGTTGTCTAATAATATGGTGCTGATGCTGCAATCTCTCTGTGAGGGCAATATTGGCCTTTCTCTGTAAGCTTCTCTGCTATTTTCTTTACACAACTACTGGAAATGTTTACATCTTTCAGGCCTCTACCCTTGACTCAAGCTTGGTTGAAGTTGCTCAGTGAGTTCAAGTTGGAGGGAGGGAAGAAACTGTCAGATAATACAAGTCTTTTTCCTAAGAATACTGAACGGAAAACCCGAAGACAGAATTCAAAAGTGAATACTACACTTAATATAAAAACTTGACAAATACAGCTGACTTTATGCTATTCCCATGTTCAATATGGGCAGTTGTCTTTTTTTTTTCCTTAAGTTTACAATTCATAAGTGTATCGCTGGTATTGTTTAGGAAGATAGGGATGAATGGAGTAGTTCAGACCTTCCCTACGTACTAGCTAGACCTTCTGTTGTTTTCCAGATTTCTTCAGAAGTGCAGGGGTAAAATCCCCTGATGTAAAAACATAGCTTCTGGTGTATTATTTTTAAAATTAGAGGTGTAGCGTTTGGCAAATTCCATGGTGCACAGAACTGAATATATGGAAGAAAATTTTGTGTTATGTTTCAAAACCATGTAATGCGGTTATGTCATTGCATATACACATATAGACATATATATGCAGAGCTTTACTGTATAGTTAATAATAGCCAGATTTCAAGGTAGACAGGTGTGTTAACATAGGTGAAAGTGAGCATGAGAGTTTACTGCAAGTCTGCTGGCTTTGCTTGAGTTTGAGGAACTGCTGCTTTCACTAATTATGAACATTCTAAATCATAACGTTTCTCTTAGAGAACTATCAAAATAAAAGTGTATTATTTGCGTAGGTGTCAGAGTTACTGCAGTTGATATTCTCAGCTAAAACTGGGTCCCAAGTCATGCTGGACTGGCTTCAAATCTCAGACTGTTATTTGCAAAGTGCAAACGGGTAATTTCTCAGCTGGGGTAAGATGAAGTCATTAGAATTCAATCTTAAAGGCAAAGAATCAGAGTGGTTTAAAATAAGCTTTGCATAGCCTCTACCTCAAAGATACTTTCTAAGGCATTCAGCTACCATGGTGATGAATGTGGTATAAATAGAAAATGGATTAGATGATAGAATCCAAAATGCTTCTGAGTAGATCTAAATTAATAGTGGCCATTCAGGAAAGAGAGGTGGGAAGTCACTGTGCAAAACTTAAGAAAATACACACCAATAGTAAATCTAGAGTGGTTTAGAGAAAGAGAAAGGTAGGAAGCAGTTCGTAATATCATGGCTGGTAATACAGTATCAACAGGAATATTGGATTTTGATTCTGTTCAACCCTAGCACAGAAAAAGCAGACACAGGAGATATTTTAGAAACTTGAGAAGCACAGAAAGATTTTTACCTGGGAGACAAAAGCCTCTTTTGAACAGACAGGTGCTAGAAATGCCAACATTCCCCCATGTATCTATGAAGCAAATAAAGGATCCCACAACAGTGGGATACACAACTAGGAAAGACACTCAGAAATAAGTCACTTGTTCTGCAAAAGACATACATCTCTGTCCCCCGTCAACCAAACCCTCTTTAACTTTTCTTGTAACATAAGATCCCAATATCATTTAAAGACAGCAAGTGCTTTTTAGCCTGTTTGCATAAGCAGCTTGTAGTTTTCTGCCACAATATGTTGAGGTCAACTGTTTGGTAGGAATTAAAGCTTGTTTAGGCCCCAGTTTGCAGACTTATTTAAAGGACGTGTAACTTTAGGGACATGGATAATTGTGTTGTTTTCAGTGAGACTATTAATGTGCTTTAAATTGCAGGGGGACTGAAGAACCCTGCTGAAGAATGGTCTTGGAAATAGCCGTGTACATAAAGAACATACAACAGGTTAATGTGTGCTCTACAGATACGTCTTTGTATGAATAGTTTGCACTGTGTTGCTGCTTTTTTTTTGGTTTTGTTTCGTCTGCAGCCAAGGGGAAAGCTTAGCTCCCCCAGCAATTTACTTTCCAGTGATTGAGTAATACTCTGTGATTGCTAGTGTGTGAACACCATTACTTGGTGACCTTTCCTAGTGATTGTATGACGACAACTGCGTAACAGCTGCCCTTAAACTAGCTTCATGTTTGAGATGATCAAGGCATTAAAGATCTGTCTTTTGTGCTGCTACTTTTTGAGCTTCTGAATTGAGTCTTTTTTTATGCTGTCATCGTTTCTGCTAGTGAGAAAACAAGTTGAGACTTCAATCATGTATTTGTGACCAATATGTAAGCACTGTTTTTGGCTGGTCAGATGAACAAAATCAGAGGGTGTAGTTTATCTAACTCAAAAGTAACTCACTGAATATGATCTGATAACAGTTTTCCACTACTTACCAAAAATCAAAGTTTAAAGGAAGAGTGCTGACCAGCCATTTATCTGGAGATTGAAATTTTAGATTTGAAAGTCATTTTTTAAAAAATACATAGCTGAAATTATTTTCGATGGATCATGACAGCTGGACAGAACAGAAACTTCAGGGGATGTGTGATAGCACTCCCTCACCCTGATGTTACTCGATTCAAGATTCTGATGACCTCTCCGTGAGGAGGCAGAGGTGCAGGAGAATGTTCTTGGCGCCTCTATGAAGGTGTCCACTAAATAAGGAGTGATGGAAGAATATACCCTTACAACTATCCCTTTAACTAGAATTCACCATGAGCACGTGGCCTGCAGGTAAGTTGTTCGGGCAATGTGAACCTAAGTGCCAGCAGTACAGTCCTTCAACAGATCTTAGGTCTTATCAGTACCACTAAGATAGCCTAGTGCTTTTACAGATCAGCTCAGCAATGAAGAAAAGCTGACTGAAGCTGATCTCAAGCAGGGGAGAGGTTATGTAAACAAAGAAAACCTTTTTTGTAGTCTCATTTCTTTGAGGGTATGCAAACACAATTGGTTAACTTGCCAATTAATTTGGTGATGTCCCTGGACTCTGAGCTGTCACTAAGCTTGCGCATGCATTTTGGTTAGGAACCCGTCTCCTCCTGGCAGATTACATATGTAACCAAAGCTGGGTTTCCATTACCCCTTCTCTGAAATAGCAACATGGTATATCTGGGCATGACACTATCAGCTTTGGAGATGCATGATCTAGAACACAATGTGCGGTTCATCTTAATAACACAAAGCTAGCATAAATGCATCAAAAGCACCCTCTTCTCGCATACTGGCTTCTCATAGCTAAGTGCAGGCTCGCTTTTTCAGAGTTACCTAAGAGTTTCTTGGGGGCTGCTCTGTTACTGTTGAATAAATTCTCACGGATGTAAAGGGTTATCAAAACTTCAACACCTTCTACTTCTCTAGATTACCTTCTTTATTGTAAACATACAGCAGCATCAACACTTTAAGATAAAAACCCTAAAATAAAAAGTAAAAAACCAATCCTCTCCTGCCTACACAGTTCTCCCTTTGAGACTGAAATGAAAGCATGGCAGATATTACCCACATCACTTAACACATTCCTGGAAGGCATTTGGATGCGGTGGTGAAAAGGGGTGTAGACAAACCAACGTAAAACAGCATAACTTCAGTTGTGTAACTCATGGCAGGCTCTACAGATAGTCAAACTGAGACTACGTACACTTCTTGCGTGTCCGTTTCCCTTTCAGTATAGCTTAAACTCAGCTAACTGTTGTAGCCTATACGGCGCAAAGGGCAGAAGGACATAACTATCCCTGTGGGCTTAAAGCATGAAACAACAGTAACAATGACTGTGTTCTGAGGGAGAGGCCACGATATCCTCAAAATGCCGCATGATGATAGCATTGGAAGAATCTATGATTCACCAAGCTGTATAGATCAGGTGTCTCCTCCTTCCTCTTCTACCTGAGGAATTAGTTACCATTATTATTTAAATAATCATTAGATACTCAATCTCTAGTATATCACCAGGATGAATGAATGTTTTCACATTTCTCATTGCTGTAAGACCATCAGCTGATATATATTATTGTAGTTTCATGGCACAATTTTTGTTCCAGGTTCTCCAGGGACTTGTCTCTTTGGTACTTAGACTACAGACAAATGTCCTCTTCTGGATCCAGCTGGAACAGCTTAAGATGTTACTGTGCTTTACCCCTCCCCTCACTTCTGCTAACAAAGCAACTTGTTTGAGTGCTCCCTAAACCCACTTCAAGCACAATCAACTGAGTTAGTGCATAGCTCCTATTTAAAGTGTTTGAACTATCTCAGCTGATTTTGCTTGAAGTAGGTTAGGGAGCACTCACACAAACAGCTGGGAGAACTATGGGGGTAGTAATCAATGCCCGAGGGACCCTGATAAACAGCTTGAGAAGAGCAGAGCAGGGCACAAATGTTTCAAACCTCTGCAGCTGTTTGCAAACTGAATGTCTATGTAGAGGCTGCATGTGAGCTATGGCAATACCTCTGATTCCAGATGAGGCATTCTCCTCTGCTGTAACAGCTAGCAACTTCTTAAAAAGAGAGGGGGAGAGGGGGGAAGGAAAGTTGAGAACCATAAGAAAGTTTACAGTGATGTGCCCATATAGCATATGAGCAGATATCCTCTGAGCCCAGCACAGCATATTGTGCAACAGCATGGGAGAGGGGAAATTTTGGCCAGGAAAGTCGAAGCATATTCTTTCTTTTATCTGTTGGATGCTAAAGCAGTGCCTTTCACGTGCTGTTTTGATTTGACTGGCCTGAAGAGGGGGGCAGATGATTTCTATCGAGCTTCAATCCCCAGTCCTGGAGCCTACTTATTAGAGCCTGAGTGTTTGCTGTTTCAACCCACCGATAAGGGAGCCCTTCCAAAAAACAAATTGGGCTGCCTTCCATCACACTCTGTATCTTCCAAAATCTCTGAGGGGAACGGAGTGAACAAATACATTGAGCAAGCGTGCTCAGTTTGCGGTAAATGGCTGAACAACCCTCCCAGGGCATATGTGCAGCCTAGAGCCATCACACCAACGTTGGGTCTGAGGACCAGAGGATACATCTGATTAATTTTCTTACACAAACCCTTGGTCTGCATGAGCTTCTGGTGTAGCGATGCGGAGCTGAGAGAGGGCAATAGAAAACTACACCCTCATGGGAAACACACTTATTCTCGTGGTTCATGCTTGAGCCTGGGCATCTGGGGGGCCTATTTCTGGCATTACCACGCACTCGCAGTGTGACCAGGGCTGAGTCATATATGAGGCATCATTATCCTTTATGTAAATTAGGTATCAACAACTTTGCAGGTGATGTTTGTTGCAGCTTGTTTTTTTTTTTTTCAAGTGCTTTAACTGTACTACCGTGTTGTATTCTGGGCCTGTTTACAGCCAACCCAGAGGATTTGTGGGCTGTAGCATGGCCACCTGCACCCAGACAAACACAGCTTTGTGTTTTTTTACAACTGACTGGTTCAATGTTGGTGTTTTTTCCTGGGGCAAACCCCACTTTCACTGAAACGTGAACTGTGAGGCAAGTCTTGCTCTGAATGGCAGCAGCATCTGCAGTGTTTGCTGAGGGGTGGCGAAGCCTTTCTTCCCCCCACACGCGCTGTACCTTTTGTGGTCATACAAGGCTCGCAAGAAGCTTTTAAGACGATGAAATCCATGTTTGCCAGTGTATCCTTGCTGGGGCCAGCCCTGGCCGACAGGCCCGAGGCATGGGCCCAGATGAAGGAGCACCTTGCAGAAAGCGGGGAGTAGGGCATCAAGCCCAGAACAAGACTATGACCCTGCTGACACGCATGGCCTCTGAGAAGCTTCTCCACCCGCCTCCAGAGCCCACGACAGCGGGCCGGGACCGCCTGCACCCCCCTCCCAAGCCCGCAGCCCCACGCCACCCTGACCCAAGATGGCGGCCAGCGAGCGGCGGGGGCGGCCGGC
>WAAD01030050.1:0-76579 GCA_013389945.1 Fregata magnificens
TCCTGAAATTTCATTTATGATGAATAAAAGGTTTTTTTAAGCCACAAATCAAGCCAGTCATTATCTTTCACCTTTTGTGAACAATTTTGTTTGCTGCTTGACCAGGTGCTCTTGCTTTTGCCTATGGTCAGGGGCATCAACATGTGCATAGTATCTTCACATGTTAAGAAAAAGCTAGGTGTAGAAGTCTGTGGTGTGAAAGCAGTGTTAGAACCTGATATTTGAGTAGGGAATTGCAAGCTTTCAATGTCATCTCTAAGATGAGAATGAAGGCAGGAGCTTTTCACTGTATTAGTATTTTGATTAGGAGAGCTAACATCCAGGAAGAGATGCTAGCTTAAGAATGGAATCTCAGCACAGAAAATGATGTAAGTGTCTGATATTTTTCTTATCTGAACGTTATAGAGAGGACTTCTTGGAATAAAACTAAAATACATGCACTTCCCCCCACCCTACTCTAAAAAAAGTAACTTACTTCTGAGATTTTGCATTTTAGTGCTATGAACAAAACAGGCAATGGAGAGCACCAGAAATCTGCAGGCTTTATAGACCTCAAAAATGTAACACTGTTGTTTAAAATACCTTAATAGTTATCATACTTATTACACTGTAATTAATACCTTGCCATTCATTTAGCCTGAGACACCAACCGGTCCAACAAGATTATCATTAATAACTCCACCGCAAGATGGACGTATGGGTGAGTAAAAATAAAGTTTGTAACTGGATAACATTTGTATTACATTAAGAGGATTAATAAATTAAAATCCATACATTAACAACTTACTGAGCAAACCTGAACTGGGTTGAGGTATAAGGAATTTATCATGTAGACATCAATCCAGCAGATAGGAAATGGTTAAAAATGAAGAATGAAATGAGTCTTCTTAGTACTGACCTACTCTGTTCTGTGAATAATTACTTGTAACCAAAATGATTTTTGCCAAGCAATCATTGTCAACAGCTGCAAAGAAAATACTGTAATGATCTCTATGGTTGAACAGAACAGGCATACTCGCAATGTATGTTGTTGACCCTCTATTAACCTTCATAATTATATTTGTTTATAGTTACCAGGGATTAACATTGTCCATAATGTCATGTTAAAAATCACATGAAGAAAAGGGGGGAAACTAAATGGAAGTTACAAAAGTATTTCGTAACAAATACGAGGTAATTAAGTTGAGATCAAGAATTTCTTCAGAAAGGTGATTTTTTTTTTCACCATATCACTGTAATAGAGTATAAGACATTTTACCTACCTGTCCTTCCTTTCACTCCTGGGCTGTTGCAGAGCTTGGGTAACACTCTCATGTAAATAAAATGTGAATGACAGCCTACTGAAATTAGTGCAGTCTCCTTGAGTCCTGTTTATTTGTGAGTAGTTTCCCAGAATTCCTAATGCTCTGCAGCTCTACCATTCATGTGTCCCTCCCATTCTTGGTTTTATGTTCAGCACGTTTCTGTAACAGTGCATTCTCAGGCAGTCTTTCACCTGGCTTCAGCAGTTAATAGAATCCATCTCCAGCCACATAAGGAGCTTTTAGCACTTGTGTTTTCACATGGTGTAAATGACCCAAAACAAAGACAAATGCAATTGCAATGCAATTGTAATGAAGGAGCAAAAATTGCTTTTTCTATGTTATGTCTGATTTGTATGTTCAGATCCTTCCTAAATGCATGCTTGCCTATAAATTTATGGATAACAAGATAGCAAGAGTTGAGGTTAGCTGGTTTTTTATTGTGTCTAAATACGAATAGGCACTTAATTAGATAGTAAAATTATATGTAGAACAGTTATGTGTTCAGCACATTTCAGAATCAACCCATAAAGTTTTGCAGTGGACAAAGCTGAATGAATCAAAGCGTACTTGCAAAAGTAAGGGCAAGTAGAAAGAATGATTTAATGGTGCACTAAAGAAAGTTTCCTTGTCAGAGATGGATGGGGCAAAAAAGAATAGCTGAAGAACTGGAGCACCTCAGCAGAGCTATCTTGATAGTCTAATAATAGTCTAATAAATGAGAGAAGGTGAAAGAAACCAACATATGTGTTTAACTTGAAAAAGATTTGCAGGAATGGTGCAATGTGATGTTTTTGTGACAGCTAAGCTCTATGTAGTATTAATTTATTGAGACTAAAGACAATTGTTCACCCTTACTCTCTGTTGGAGTACTGCTGAGGACTTTTGATAGCTTTCACTTTTGCTGGATCTTCTTACAGCAAGAGGTACTGGAAGACAACTCATGCCTCAGCAAATGTCTTGTCTGTGCTAAATTGTAAAACCACATTATTAATTTTTAGGGCTATTTTAATCCTTTCTCAAGTGACATGGTGACTTTATTTTGTCAGCCAATTCCTTATCTTTCATTGTTTATTGTAATTGTGCATCATTTTTAATTTGTGAATAAACCGATCATGAATTTGTCCCAAATAATGCAAAGTCCTGTTTTCAAAAATCCGGTTCTTACAGGTAGTGTATCCTACAGAAGTTCTCAGTCATCTGGAATAATGTCAAGTCAAAATAGTAGAGCAGGATCTACAAGGTAATTAAATACCTTTTCAAGATGTTACTGTCTCCTGTTAGAGGCTGAAATTTCTCATCTGGCCTGTATCAATCTGTACGTTTAAAGGTTATATTCTATATCTGGAGAAATGTTATAGTGCAGGCTAGCTATCACCTATATGAATGTGTTTTTTATGGTTGGAAGGTTTTATTTTGAAATCACTTTCTTCAGAAATGTGCAGAGATAATCTGAGTTCCTGTAACTGCGGACATCTACAGTCATGGTACTTTTATATGAAGGGTAGTAATTTTATAGGACGAAAGTGCAACAATGTGTCTGCTTTATAATTCTTCTAAAAATCAGAGATGACAACACAATATCTACACAAGAGCTATTCTCTGAATAACCTGAACATCTTCATGCAGCGTGTAGCAGGTGTTTCAGGTTTTTCATCTAAACATTGAAAATGTCTCAAACTGTGAGAATTATTAACATCAAGAAAAACCTTAAAATGGTTCCAGAAAAAGTAAACTCTTGTTCTCTATAATCATTAAGCCAAATATATCTTCCTAGTACAAATTTAAAATATATATAACAAAATATTTTTTTTTCCATCTCTGATTCTCATATCATTTGTTTTGTCCTTCTGCTTTTTAAAATATGTAAAAATCCTAAAATAGCATTTTCTATTAAAATATTAACACTATGAATTTAAGTGGTTTTGAAATCTCTTGTACTATGAAAGTAGCTTCAAATCATATTCATGAATTAATTTCATTAACAGATCCACACCTATAAGACTACCACATAGTGGATCTTCACTTACATCATCATCTGGATCACAAAGTAGTAGAAGGGGGTCATGGGCTACTTCTGACTACAGAACCCCTCAGCTGTATCCATTTACATCACCTTCCCCACAGTCATCTGTAACAAGACATCCAATCACCATCTCTGGACTTTTGCAAAGACAACATTTGGGCAAGTATATTTTATAAAATAACAAAATTTAACACTTCCTGAAAAATTTTCAGCATAACATGCACTTATTACTTATTTACTGGAGAACAGTAAGTAAGAAATAAACTAAGCAACACAAAAGTGATATTTCAAAATTGGAAGTAGGCTATCAGCAAAATATGAAAAATGTTGATGTTTATGATCAGTAATTTGCCTTAGCCTTCTGTGCAATAAAATATCTGCTGTGAAAATGTGTTCTTGCTTCACCCCATAATAATTATAATGATAATATTTTAACAGACATTTAAACCTAATAATTTCCATAATAGTTTTCTAGAAAAGTACCAGTTCTAAAGAATGCAAAGTGTATAATGATTGCACAAAAACTGATCTTGCAACAAATCTCAAGTAAGAGAAGTAAAGAAAAACGTCAGTGGAGGAAGTGCAGTGAACTCAGTGGGAGTCATAGCAAGACTGAGACAGTCAACAGGAGTCCTTTAATAAAGCAGAACAGTTGAGCTGACACATGGGAAAGAAGAAAAAAAAATGCCTATAATGAAAAGAATGAATGGGAGACAGTTCCTGTATGACTGAATGGCGTGTTGTAGAAAGTGGGTGACAGTTGACATCTCTTTATGTCCAGCAGAGAAAAAAGGAACATAAAAGAAAACTGCAGTATTCTGAGAGTAAGAAGTGAAATGTTAGTAACCTGGTTATTAGGAACTAGGGAATATTAATGAAAATGAACAAATGAGTCAACTCATTCTGAAAATGAACAATGGATAGGGAATGAGGAGATGATGGGACAGAGAAGAGGAAGGAAGATGTGTTAAGAAATAGGAAAAAAGGTGAGGATATTAAAAGGGTTGGGAGAAGAAAAGGAGCCCAGAACAGTGCATGGGACAGAACAAAGGCTATAGAGGAAGCGGATTAAAGAATTTATGAAGAATAGAGATAAGAATGCAGAATATTAGTGTAAAAGAGGAAGCAGGATGGACCAAAGGAAAAAGATGAGAGGACAGTGAAGGCTATTTTTCCTGCAAAGCAAGAAAAGTAGAAAAGAGACGCTCTGGATAGTTACAACAAACAGACCAAACAAAAAAGCAAAGAACAAGGAGATGATGGGAAGAAAATTAAAGAAGGCAAAAGCATTTTCTAGTCTTTTATTTTTATGTTTTATAACTATTTATTTCATTGTACTTCTCTGTCACATGCTCTGTATCTTCACAGTTTGGCAGGAAAGGCTTAGGTGATAATTATGATCATTTGTTGCTGGCCATTTTTCCCATATTCTGTATGATATTAACTTTATTTCTTTTATTATTACCTATGATCCTGTCACAGACTTCAGTAGTAATCTTCTCAATCCCACGATTTTTTCAATCCTAGTACTGTTCTCTCATTTGCCAAATTTTCTGTCTCAACTTCACATTTCTTACAGATCTAGCTGTCAACACACACATATAAATGTCTACAAGTGACAGTAAAAAGGGAGATAGTCCAGGGTATTATTTGTTGAGTGCAGTGTAAAACTAGTAAAAGTAGCTGCATAGAGACCAGCCCAAGAGGGGTGTAGGTAGGAATTGCACTGGAGCAGATTAATTCATAAAATCATAGAATCACAGAATCATAGAACAGCCCAGGTTGGAAGGGGCCTTGAAAGATCATCTGGTCCAACCTTTTATGGGAAAGGGAGCCTAGATGAGATTATCTAGCACCCTGACCAATCACATCTTGGAAACCTAATTCTCATATTGCAAAGTTTACATCACAAGTGAAATCTTTGTTATTTACATTAAAAGGATAATTCAGGTATAAAGCATTTTTCAGTCCATATTACTAAATGTGACCTTCCTATTGCAAGAGTAACACATCCCAAGCAGTTTTGAGTTCATGAAACCTCATGAAACCAAAATAAAGATATTTTAAGAAATTCACTCATAATCAAGTTATGAATGCTTGTAGCTTGTGGAAGCTTATTTCATAATTGTTTTTCTTGTGGAATTTCTGGACAGTGATATAGCAAGTGAAATAATACATGAACCTGATAGAATCTGTAAGTACTGTAGTAGAAATCAAAGTTAAAAAAAGCAGCTATATTGAACTTAAGTATTAGTCATCTTTGAGCTATATGTTTACAAGCTAATTGCAGTTCATATGCAGAACAATGCTTTGGACATTCATTTGTGTAGCTGAAATTGGAATATGGCAAAAATGCTTTTACAGAAAGAGAAACCTAATTCTTTTATATAAATACAAAGGAGCATATTTAGATTCTTAAAAAGAGCTATACAGAAGCTCCCATCAAAATGTATGGGTTTTATTTTTAATTTTTGATAGTTTTCACTTTCTCTCTTTGTTGAATATGTTACCAAAATAATGTACATGAATAAAGTTTTCCATTAGTCTTACTAAATTTTTTTCCATTTGTACTTGTATTCTTATTCTAGGATCGACTAATTTTGGAGGACATTCAACAGAAAGATAAGCAAACATCTGTGAATTGTTTTGGTCCATAAGCATCTGGAGAAGCCCTGCACAGTCTGTGGATATCAAAGTATTTGTAATTTCTATAAAATGTCAAATTGGCATAAAACAGCTAACTATTCAGCATGAATAATATATTGAAAACATCACTGATCTTGCTGATTAACATCTACAGTAGTTTTAAACAGGAGTACAAAATCCTCTTGCTGTTTTCAGATATTTTGGCTTAAAATATATTGTATAAATAAACAGCCTTTATTAATGAAGTGTTAACACAAAACATGATTATCTCTTCAATGAGCATTTCTTGCTGTGAATGCATTGAGCTGCAGCAGAACTCTATTTTTAAATGGTTGCACCTGTACAGTATTAGAGATGAGTCTCAGTCCTAAAAAAACCTTTTAATTTATGGATTTTTGATTCCAGAATTCCAAATTTTTGTTCTTACTCAATAGATCACTTTTTGTTTGCACTATTGAAAGGGGTAAGGTTTGAGGGATATTACATTCTGGCAGGCTCTGCCGAGCTCATAATACAGTATCTATTCCACACTCTAAGAAGTTTATCATTTGACTTAGGTAGCAATGATTCCTTCCCAAAAAGGAATGAAATGGGGGAACTGGGGTGAAGAGACGAAACACAGTGGAGACTACCTTTACTCTCACACAGGAATAGCAACCGAAGACTCTGAATGGAGAGTGCTAGAATGCAACCTTTTTCTTTCAAGAATAACTCTTACGTTGAAATTCCCACCATTACTCTATATGTCTGGCAAAATTTTGGTATGGCTGAGTCATCAAATAAGCACCTTTGTTTGTTTTGGCCCTAACTTTACCTGGACTATTTTAAAAATAACAAAACTAAAAGCTGTTTTTTTGAGATAAAGTCCCCTAAGTACATGACATTTCTTTTGGGTTGGAATGTTTTGCATGACCTAAAAGAAAAGTTAGAACAGAAAGGGGAGTATAAAAGAGTTTTTTTGTGATGCTGAGACAAAGTGTTAATTCACCCAGAAAACAGAAGAGTGAATGATTGCTCTTACTGTCTCTGAATTTGATTTCATCGTTGGTACATTATCTCCCTAGCTAGCTACTGCAGTGAGTTTTAACTGGCAAGTATGCCCCTTGAATGAGAGTGAAATAGATGGAGAAACACCTGTTTTATGAACATCTCTGGAGCAGGGGCTTCCATAACAAATTTTAAGCTTCACATTTCCCTTATTTTAATGTAAAACTGCTTTTACTTTTTTACCATGGGAAAGTTTGTGTGTTTTTTCCTCCCCAATATTCTTATACTTTCAATTTTAGATGGGATTTCTGAGTAAATTTCCTTTCAAGCAAACTTCCATCTGAAAGTTTTAGTTTTACAATACCACAGACATATACAAGTAAAGGAGAATGGTGTAACTTTTTAAAATTCTGTACTGGGTCTGGCTGAGGGGGAGCTGGTTTTCCCCAGGCCAGTCTGCTGTGCTTTGTGTTGGTGGCTGGAGGCAGCACCAGTGTCTGGCTGTGGCCGGGCGGTGCCTGCCCAGCCCCGGGGCTGGCTCTGTCTCTCTCTGTCTCTCTCTCTCTGTCTCTGTCTCTGTATCTCTCTCTCTCTCCCCCCAACATTTCCCCCCCCACTCCCGCTGTGGGCTGGGGGTGGGCGGAATCTTGGGAGGGGGGCGGCCAGAACAGCCGACCCGGGCTGACCGGGGCTATTCCGTACCGTGTGACGTCTGCTCAGGGATAAAAGCTGGGAGGAAGGAGGAAGTGGGGGGCATTCGTGGTTTGGGATGTTTGCCTTTGTCCTCGGGAGCAGCCGCGGCACGTGCTGGGGCCCTGCTTCCCGGGCTGGGGCTGGGCGTTACTGGTGAGAGGTGGGGAGGGGCGTCTGTGTTGTCTTTTCCCTTTTGTTTCCGCACGTGGTCTTTGTTTTATTAAACTGCTTTTGTCTTGACCCACGAGGTTTCTTTCCACCTCATTTTCTCCCCCTGCCCTGCTAAGGAGGGAGTGATAGAGCGGCTTGGTGGCACCTGGTGTCCAGCCAGGGTCAAACCACCACAAATTCCTACTCTCCTTTAGTTCCAGATGAGCTAGAATAGCTTGAAAAATGAGGCTAGTAAAATATGATTGCCGGCTTCCACATCAATTGTGCCCCAGCGGTTTTCTGTTTGTTTGGATCACAAGAAGGTATTCTTTCTAATTTCTCTTTTATCACATTGCAGAGTCATCATCCAAGACTACAAAGTCATACTATAGCTTTTATAATTGCCGAAAGTTGCACACTACAATCAGGTGAAATATCTGGGTTTTACTAGTTTTGTTTCTGTCTCCCCCCCCACTGCCCTGCCCTCGTCAATTGCACGGTTGTAAATGAAGAAAGAATTTGAGGTTGATAAAGCTGCAAAGTTGTGTCCATAAATGGGACTTGTCTGAAGGTTCCCTGGAAGCAATCATACAGGAAGGAGTCATATATGCTGGTTCTACAGAACTAACAATAATAAAAAATGCACCCTGTCATTCAAAGATGTGAATAAGTATACCCAGTCTGCTGAATGATTTCTGTAGTGCTGCTCACCACAGTGGTTTCCACACAAGTTCATTAACGATCTTCATGGCTCTGGTAATCTTCATCAGTTCGCCTTTTCTGTGGTAGAAGCTCGGCGCAGGCACAGTGTGTTTTGTGGCTGTAGGTTGAGAAGAGAACATGGAACATCACATCAATAAAGAAAAGAAGTATAGTATAAAAAAGGGGTATTTATATGATTTTACTTCTGCTTTGAACTACTTGGTGGTATCTAATAGTATCTTCTACTTAACAGGTACTACCTAATGTATTTGAGCCCACAGTCCAATCCTGAAGGAAAAGAAAGGCTCATCGTTGGAGATGTTACCCCTTTGAAATGTCTTTTGAAGAGAAAACAGAATGCAATTTGAGTCTAAAAAGAAAACACAGGAGCTATACATGTTGAGTAGAAATACCTTTGAATGAGACTCTCTTGCATCCCAGTTCAGACAAAATGAAAATTTTGAAAACACAGGTTAATGAACTGACTATAATGTGAAATTTTTCAAAACTTACATCTAAGTGGCTGTCATATAATGCAAAATAATTGCTAGAAAAAAATAATTAAAAACAAAAAAAGCCATTTGAGGAATGTAATTTGCCAAGTCCAATGCTTTTATAATTTGTTCAAAAAAAGTTGAAAATACTTCTTTAAGAAGAGGAGAAGGAAAAAAAGCAAAGTTTCCTCTATCTGCCAATAAGCATTCATCTCTTAGGCATCCATCTTCAACGAATTTTTCTTGCTTTTGTGAGGAATTAACATCCTTTCATCTTTAAGGAAGTTTGCAGTTCACTAATGATACACCAGAGGGTGCTAACTTACCTCTAAACAAATTTACTTAGTCATGCCACTCTTTTGCGTAAGTGGAGTAAAATCTGTAGTAGTCTGGCCTGTTCAGTTCGGAATTTATATAGGAAAGCTACAGATAACAAAAAGAAGGGAAACAAAGTGATGTAGAGTCTGAAGAGAAAACATCAGAAAAGCACCCGAAGATGAAGAACAAATGTGAAGGACTGAATGAACTAAACTGGAAGTTAAAACAGTAATTCAGATACGGTAGTCCACAAATATGTGAAAGGTAAAAATGGAAGCGGTGATTAGTCATGCTGGTGGGGTAAGCAGTAGTAGTCTGAGGGAAGAAATTATTTAGTCTTGATATTGGGAAACTTTCTCAACAGAGTACTTTGGCAACTCACTGGTCTCTCGGGATAGGGTCAATGCACCATCACAGTGGGTATTCAAGACTTCAGAGTTAAGATGCCAGTGCTAAAGCTGTGGTGTATAGCTTTGAGAAACACAGAGACTGAACTGGCCTCAAGTTCTTTTCAGTGTTTCTGTCTGCAGCTTTCTGGCTTTAAGTCATAAGAGGGCACTAATTTATCTTTTGCAGTTGTCTGGGAGAGAACACAAGAGTATGTATTTCACTATGAGGGTGTTCTATGCACATACAAACAATAGCATAAGATTTTATTACAATTCAGAATCATGCTATTCATGCAATGGGGTCACCACTAATGCTGAAGGTATCCTCTTGTTTGCATTATCATTGCCATCTTCAGCTTTGTTTCACAGTCATCACTTATCTTTTTCACAAGGTGACACTTTTACCATATAAGGTAGCATCAGGTCTATTTATTGCTTTGTAATACAAAGGAAGTCTGTTGCAGACAAATGCTTAGTCTGTTAGACATAATACCTGATACTTGCCAAGTAGCATTTTCTACAATTGTGCCAATTAAAATGCGAAATTGCTACCACTTATTTTTGAGCTCTCATGTTCTGGCAGTCAGGAAAGAATGCCATAACTCATCAAGATGCAGCACTGTCAGCTTATCTACGATAGTGCTATTTTGCCTCTAGAATTTAACCTGCTCATGACCTGAGGAACTGCAATTTGATAATTCTCTCCTTCTGTGGTCTCTGTGTCAAAAGTGCCAACATACCTCGGTCTGTAGATCAGCTTTGTGTGCCTCTGGAGCACATGCTGTTTCTGATGGTCAGACATGCAGTTGTGCCACTCTTCCTACAAATCTCTTCTGTGCAGATAGAAACATCTGTGCGGATAGGAGGACATGTCCATGCTGTGAGCTTTTGGGGTTCTTTCATATTGCACCTTTAGGATTGCTAGGTATCCCATCAGCTCCAGCAAGCTTTAGCACTATGCGGTCACTGAATCTTCTGCATTGCTAGAACGCCTGACTGCTACAACACTTTGCAGGGAAAACTGCCTGATTTGCACCAATATGCACCAGTGCCCTTCGTAACAAAAGGATCGCCGTGTTGAATGTTTTCATGGAGAAGGTTAGCGATGCCCTGCCCCAGGGATCCTGTGGCTGATGTGCCCCATGAGCTCTGGTCAGCTTTTCCCTCGATTATGTCTAACGCCCTGATACTTGTCCTTTGGAAAGATACTAAACATCTGTCCTGGACTCAGAGTATTTACTGTACTCTGTACGGTACTGTACAGTAGTACCAGGGACTAGGGTGCCAGCTGCGTGGAGGAGATAAGGAAAGAACTTTCTTGGGACAAAGTGATATTTGTGTGGTGACGAGGTGGGGGAGGACGTGACTCTGTGTGTCAAAGGCTCTTCAGTGTTAGGAGTCAGCGAACAAGCTGCGTTATCAAGTTACTCACAATTTACCACCAGCAAAAGAGGAAAACTCTTTCTGTTCGGCAAATGAAGAGTTGCTTTCCTTTTCTGCGCAGGACATGGGAAAGGTCCCTCACAGCCCTGCCCATAGCAAACAGCAGTCCCCTGACCTTGCTGCTGCAGAGCTGTTCAGAAGCCACCAAAGCTTCAAAAGAGGCTGTTCTACATCCTGGTCCACCTTGCAACACTCTGAAACCAGGCGCTTACCCCAGCTGCGCTGCCAAGGCCCACATGCAAAAAAACCTCTGCAGAAGATCAACAACACTGAGAGAATCCACTTTAATTCTGGCACTCTAGAGAATCTCACCATGCAGGCAGTATTTTGTCCTAACCAACACAGGGCCTCTCAAATAAAGGCATACAACACATCTCCTATCAGGGCAGCCTCCATAACAAGATCAAGGGCTGTCTAGCCCCATGTTAAGGCATCTGGAAGAAACAACACAAAAGAGAAGATGAAATCAGTCCCACTAGACATTCCTAAAGGCTTTTTCTGGCCCCTGCCTTAACCGAGCACACATTTTAGCCATGTTTGACATCCTTGCCCAGCTCAGTGTTGAGCCAAACAGAAGCTGACGTTGGAGATGGTCTAAGTACATCTATGTCTTTATGCATTTGGCTGTGCAGAATATGGTGAAAAAACATTTCAGCCACCTCCAGCTCCTCTGAACTCAACTGATTTGAAACAGGCAGGACAGAGCTCGAGAGTCACAGTGGGTGATGACAGGCTTTGTGTGTTGGGAGTAAGGAACAGATGGGCCATTTGGGATTACCCAGTCCAGTCTCAACTATGTTTTTGACCTATATTTGCAAACAGGACCCAGCCTGGGAGGGGAACAGCTCTCTGTGGGTTAGCTATTATGCTAGCAGTTGCCTGTAACATGGGAGCATTATAAACTGGGGACGGTGCAGGGGAGGGGCAGGAAAGCCTGGCTGGGAGATAGAGGGAGGGATAAAGAGAAGAAGAACAAAAGCAGCCAGGAGCACCAAGGAATGTTTTCAATGTAAACAACCTTGTTCCAGTCTTGCTCAGCTTTTCTCCTTGCATGTACTCAGATGTTCGTGCATGTTCTCCTTTCTGCTGTTGCCCATGCAACGTTAGTGGTGGATTGATCCTGGAAGGCATTTAAAGCAAGGAGAGACTGTGGAATACCTAGAGAGCTGATTGAATGCCCCTGGTCAAGACTTCCGCTCTTTTGTGCTTTGATATCGTTCTTCTTGGAACAGATATGCAGACCTCAATTGCCTTACTTATTTCTTTCATTGTAAGCTCTGAAATGGGCATTTCTAGCTTTCTATGTATTTATTTCCCCTTCTATTATAATCTCTGCAGTTCCTAGTAATGGCTAGCAGGTCTTTTACAAATTACACAGCTTTTCTAACTGAGGAATAAATAGATAAGGGGACAAGAAGCAAGGCCAATAACCTTCATAACATAAAGGACTTGCACCTTTCCACAAGCATAGTGCAGTTACTGTTACTTCTGACAGCATTTCACAGCTTACCAGTAGAGTCTATAGAGTGTATGGGTAAAAGTAACACAGCCTAGTAATGTTACAGCACCATACATTAAATCTTTGCTGAAACATAAAAAGAGAGCTCTAGTTTGTGTGTGTGAAATTACCAAGTTTGCAGATTATTAGCATGAATGTAAAAAGCTTCTAGCACAGCATACGGTAAATACATTAGTGCTGTATTCCAGAAAGCATTATTTTCCCAAGCTATAGGTCTTACTGACATATGTGGTGGAAAGACTAGTTCTGCCAATTGTCTGCTTCCTTCATATCCTCCGATTTTGGTGCAAGTTTAAAGCAATATGCTTAATAGCCTTAGTCTAGTATTTTGAAAAATTGCAATACTATCTATCTGTGTGGAAAGTCACATATCAATGACATTTGGTTGGCACAGTGGGTTTTGAGAAAAATGGCAAGGGAAACAGTTGGCACTGAGTTTTGAGAAAAAATGTATCAGAAAGTGTGAGTCTGCATGCAGTAAACTCACATTTTATTTGCTCATATATCACTTTGTCAGGGTTTTCAATAGTTCTTGTGGAAAATGTGTAAATTAAATATAAAGCAGCTTTTACATATAGTAAGGATTTTTCCTTTAACCTAACTGGTGTTCTCACAACCTATGCCGTATACAATATGCTGGGTAGTACAATATTGTCCTCCTAAAAGAATTACATGAGCCCCCAAAGTAATTTCTTTGTTAAAGAGCCCATCCATTCACATTTTGCAGGACATGTATGAGGCAGGGGTGGGTGTGCATATGCATAGCCTGAATGACTGGTACCTGGCCATGGATGCATGTGGACATGGTGGATCTGTATCTTCATGTGCTCATGGAAATATTGATGCTGTGGTTGCAGATTTAGAGGAAAGCTGCTGTATATTTCCAGTTCAACTCCAATTGGAAACTAGCAAGCCACACCCCAGCGGCAGTCCCTCTCCTTCACACTAGAAGTCACAGCCAGCTAATAATAATAATGCTAAGGCATCAGACTGCTGGAGCCTTTTTGCACACTGGATGAGACAGCAGCCTTTTGGGGTTCAGGAATAAGGAGTTCAGAATCTCACTGGTGGGCTGAAATTGGCAGCTTTTGGCAGTCTTTGTAGGAATGTGTGGATGGGGCAGAAAGTCGTCTCTGTGCCAGCATATGGAAACATCTTTGTGGAGTCCTTGCACGGTGGTGCCCCTGTGCTTCTCCCATAACACTCAGAGTGACTTTCCTACAGCCTATGATTAATTGTTGTAACACTTCGGCAGTAAAATCTGCTCCACACATCCTGGCTCTGTAACTCAGACCAAGGGGTGACTTCATAAGTATTTTTCATATGTGCAAACATTTTAATGCATTGCAATTCAAGCCCTCTTTCTTTGGGGCAATCTTTGTTTCAAACTTCTATTCCCTTAAAACTCTGACCTCGGTTGTTGATGAAGCTACAAATATTACCACTAAAGGTACAAGCTATAAAATAAATGTCACAAATATACGTACACTGTATATAAAGTACATGCGCATTGAAAACCTTCCCATTGTTTGCAATGGTTAATTCGTACACTGTTACTTGAGAATCAGTTGAGAAAGATATAAATCAGAAAATCAGCTCCCTACAGTGTGGTGTTGAGGTAATTGCAAATTTTCTACGTTGATTGTTAACATGGTGACACAGTGTTTGAGGGGACAAAAAAAGGGTTGGAGAGAAGGGAATAGCTCTTGTAAGACTCAGCCGTGCCTGTCAGAACTGTTAAAAGAGTAATAGTTTTCGTTGGGCAATAAATTGGAATCCCTGCCGTGCTTCATTTAGTTTCCAAAATTCATAAATGCAGCTTGTTTCCAAAAAATTAATTAGCTTATAGGTAAAAAAAAAAGTACGGTTTATGTAGAGTGCTTTAGAGCTTTCTTGTGATGTGTTAATTGATGCTTTATTTTACCTGAATTATCGTTCAACAGTACTGAACTATTTGAATGCGCCACATGTAATGTCATATTACTGCATAGATCACATTTAATGAGCTACTGCTGTACTAGCTATATATTTCCCCAACTTTACGTAGTCTTTAATCCACATATACCCCTTTATACCCCAAGACAGTGAAAATTGTGACTATTCAGGGAATACAACCTCTTACATTTTCCTTTTAAGCAGTAATAAGCAGATCCTGAAAGAGTATGTTAACACAGCACAGCTAAAGCCAAGTCAGTGGGCACAGGCCAGATTTTGCCATCGAAGAGCCAGGCACCCAGTGGTGAGTTAACTCCAGCAAAGGCTGTCAGCAAACAGCTTGTGAGCCAGTGGTCTCCCACTCACGCACCGAAAATACAACCAAGCAGGGCAGAAGTGACACGTGAGCCCGACCATCTGAGCAAAAGGGAATTTTATTTTTTTGTGAAGCTTTTTGGGCAGAGGTGCCTGGAGTATAACTATTTGCTGCCAACAATTACTTTTAAAATAGAGCAACAAGTCTCTTTTATGCTGAAAGAAGAGAAACAATTTCTACGAAAGTCAAGCAGAGGTGAAACACCACTGGCCACGTTCACAGTTCCTACCCACATCCTGGGTTTTGGTGGTTTAAAAAGAGATACATGCATGTGTTTTGCCACATAATTTCATAAATAATCAAACTTCTGGCATTCAGATTGTTAAAACTCAGAAGGTAACAAATACAAATGTTTGCTTGACAATTAGTGGGGGTTATGTTTGAATTCTTTTCCGTAAACCTGACATTATTGTTTTGGCAATACCAAATTTATCTTTAATGTCTGATGATTTAGCCTAAAAATAATATTAAAGAAAAAGAACAAAAAAATGCAACTCATTTTAACTTTACAATTTATTTAGAAAAGAGGGACAAAAAGTTATACTAAATGGTAGGAGCTACATATATCCTGTCTTGGGGTTCCAATTATGCCTCGTTATGCTGTTCTGTCATAAATATTTATGTGACATATAACTCTTGGTATTTTTAACGAGTTCTCAGTGATTTTCCAGTAAACATTATGTGCAAACTGGGAGGGGAGAGACAGCACTTATTAGTTCACCACTGAGGGAAAGCTACCAGGTGGATGTAACAGTGTTCAGGCACCGGAGAAGCCCCATGGGCTGGTGACAGTAAAAATCCACGCCTGTGCAGCTCAGTCATACCAGACACACAAGAATCCACTCCACCATCAAGATTGCTGTGCCGTGAAGAGCCTGGGATGTCTAATTAGCTGTGAACTCTGTCTGAACTTTTCCTTGAGCTTAGTGCTACATTCTGTAGCCTTCCTAGTGTCTAATAAGGGTGAAATTGCACTACAGCACTAATCTAATTCAGGTAAAAACAAACAAAGCATGAGATAGCCCTCTGCTGGAGGCCAGCCTTTTATTAGTTCCTATACTGAAAGAGGTGCTTGTTCACTTAACCCAAAATAGCCCTTTTTGTCTAGTACTTAGTTTAAAAACAAGCAGCAAATCATTTGCGGTATTGATCTGCAAAACAGCCTAGGGAAGTTAGGTGTGTAGGTCCCATGTCTGTAGCTAGCACTGGTCTTTATGTGGTTTTCCGCAGCAGAACTGGTTTTCAGTGAAAAAAAGTGAGTTTTCCAAGATTTTTTAAAAATTCATGTTCATTGAAAAATATGTGGGCTTTTCATATTTTTCCCACTTGTCAAACAAAAAAGGAAGATCATAAACACAAAATGTTTTACCTGAGATAGTATATTCTTATTCAGAGGATAGTTAAACAGGTATCCTGGCTGCCTTCTCTCCCATCTTTTTCTTCCTGGGAGAGCAAGTGGAGCTAAGAAAGCCAGGACGTCACATACCAAAGTTGGCCAAAGAGCTACTCACCCAGCCTGCTGCACCTAAGCAGGATCAATATAAGAACAGCTACACACCCAGTTTCCAAGGGGCTGAGGTAGCATCTTTTCATTTTGTAGCACTGGATTTTCCTTTCAAGGATGTCCATATAACATAAACAGGGAAATGAATTCAACCATTTGATTTCAGAAGCAAAGAAAAACTTTCTCATGTTGCTTCTACATCCATGAAAAAATGATGGGATCAAATTAAAGCAACATACACGAAAAATAAAAATATATTTTGTTATGAACATAAATAACATTTCTGGACTGATTTTCTTATCTAATCAGTTGTTAAACTTATCCAATCCATGGGCCTGTTTCTATGCAGCACAAAGTGAGATCTTAGGATCTGAAGTGGAATAACCAAGCAATTTACTTAATTTTCATTGCTCTTAATTTAATCCCGTGAAATTTCCAATATTCAGTATGGCAGAATGGAGCTAGTGTGAAGCCCGCTGAAAACTCCCCAAAACCCTTTACACAACACAAAATATGAATCTGCAGTTTGGTGCAAATCTGAATACAGCTTGCAAACCCTGCAATAAATGGGAACAGCATTTCCTTGTGGCCGTGGTAGAGATAACAGGGTTGAGTCGATGTAAAAGCAAAAGGCACACTAAATAATGAACTGCTGAGTAAGAGTGAAGTCCGGATTACAGTACATACCTTATGGCTATCAGCAAGCAATACAGTGAATGGAAATGGTCTCTGAAAAATGCATTCAATCAGGGAAATTGCCCCACCTGTAGCTCATTAACAGGATTAAGTCCTGATACAAAGTGACAGTCAGTATTATTTGTTTAGGCAAAAAGCTCGCTTTCTTTGTAGTTTTTGGCATATCCAGCTGGCTTTAACAATATGGATCTGGGAGAGCTAGTGTAGCTTTAATGTTAAATTAGCCAGGGTTAAAAGCTTGCCAAGGCCAGGCAGAAACAAAGTGTTCTTTTCTGCAAAGTTGGCACATGGGGCCAGTTTCATTTCAGTAGCACCCATGTGGTAGGTACTCCATTTCCCGCATCCACAGCAGCATTGTTCCAGGTATTAGATGTCATTTTGTCACCAGAGCTGCACGCTATTGCAGTGCGAGGGAGATCGTGCTCTACAGGGCTGAGCAAACTGTGTAAACACCCCGTCGCTTGTTGGGAAATGGTCCTCTGTGCTCGCTGGCGCTTGGAGCAGCTGAGCAAAAGGGGAAAACCCAAAGATCAGCCCTTTGTTTAGAGGAGACTCACGCTGCAGAAATCTGAGGTCTGTTCTGAAGTCTAAACAAGAGATAAAGGCTCAAGTCCTCAGCTGGTAAAAATTAGTGCCGCTACTGTGAACTTCTGGAGCTGCTGCAGTTTAGTTTATTGTAAGACAGCTGGAGTGTGGTCTGCAGCATGTAACTGATTCATTGCTGCATCGTTCCAGCTCCACGCGGAGGAACCGGAGCTGGAGAGGAAGCTCATGCTCCAGTGCTTGCTAAATATGGCTGGTGGTCTGGATTTAGCTTCGAAAAATAAATATCAGAGGCTATTATAACAGTTGTTAAATTCCTATTTTAAAATCAAGCAGATTGCAGTTTATCTCCCTTTTTGTATTTGGAGGCTAAGGTCTTTATTTATGGATGTTAGAGAGCAGAGATTGTGTCAAAGTATTTAGGGGAATTATTTGTGTATTCCTGTACAACTGCATAGCATCCAAAGCACAGAAATATGTTTGTTATCAGTAATCAGTACTTTCCTTTCTAAATGCAACTACTGCATGATGTTCCCTTGCCCCTGCTGCTACCACCCCACTACCATGCTGCCCAAGACCAGCATAAACCTCTTCTTGAACTGAGAACGTAATATGGAACTAAATCATAAAAAAACCCCAAAACATTTCTCATTCTCCATAAGTATTTGCTATGCGTCTTTTTCAGATCTTAATCTAATGCCTAGGCCTGATGGGTTAGGAAGAAATTTTCTTTGGAGGTTACCCTCAATCTGCTCGTTTGCACATTTTTTTTCTGCAGCAGCTGGTGTAAGCCACGAGTCGGAGCCGGCCCAGACACAGCAGCTACCGTACTTCTCTCCAGGAGTGCTGCAGTGCTTATGCCTTTGGGGTCATCCAGCCCAGTGATGCTTAAGGTAATCTGGGTTTGAAAACTGTGATTTATTGTGTTTGAGAGAAATCAGCATTAAACCCTATAACATTCTGCAATGTCAGAACATGATATACTAATACCTTAAATAAAATGTGAAGTAAACATGATAACTTAAAATCTATAAACCACTGTGTACTTTGGCATTAAGGGGTTAGAAAATGCTGGAAAAGTTTGCTCATGTCACAGCTTAGTGAAATCCTAATGATTAAGAATCAGGCACGCAAGATAAAAGGAGCAGTGTTGAAAAAGAGAAGACTGATATATTCAAAAAGTTTCATCAAAAAGCAGAATATAGTACTTGCCAGAGAAGAGGCTGAGGTAGATATGTGAATCAAGCTGTACCAAATCTTTTCAAAACAGACTTGTTTATGTCTATTGTTCTAGCATTGAAAGTAAATGGGCAATATAGCTATATAAGGCACCAGAATCTGTCATCACTTATAGCCAGAATAAGGCCATGGATAACGGACTATAATGCAATCTAAGTAGCACTGCCATGAAACCAGAGTAATTTCATTTAGATCAGAGGATTCGGTTTGTGTGGTATAGACTTATGAATATAATAATTCTTAGTCATGACAGATTAGCCTGCCAATGTACTACAGCACTCTGGGCTTTTACAGAAATGCCATCCTCAGTTACATGTTTTGTTTTAGTCTGTGCCCTGTGATATGTATTAGATTTGCAATATATATGAGCCACTAAAGACCAAACTGAAATCCCTAAATCCAGTATAGTCTCAGAGATCATAACATGAGCTGCCCAAAACAACAAAGAAAATTGTACCATTAACTCAGAGGATATAGGTGATCATAAGTAGTTTTTTGAACAAGTAAGAAATAAAGTCATGAAATGCCCAAGGAACTGGGAAGAATTATCCCTGTTGCAGGAGAATGTCTATAGTCAGCCAATGAAACTAACATCTTTCTTGTAGTAAACTATGTTTAAAAGTGCTGCAGAATAGTGATTCCACACACCTTTATTTTTATGTGTGGGAAGCAAGTGGGAAACCAGCAAAGTCTCCTCCATCCACTAGAAACATCCTATTCCAGATCCTACAGGTGTTAAAAAGCTTACAGTTTCTCTTCCTTTGTTTTGATTATCTCTATTTTGTGTTAGCACTTGTTAAACAACATGTAGACATTGTCTGTCCATCTCCTTTTGTGTGTGTACAGTCTCATAGCATCGAAAATGAAATAAATCGTTCCTCCTTCTAGGCTTAAATATTTGAGCAGGAAGGATGGCTGTTGCCAGCCCAGGAAGATAATGCTCTCTGTTCCTCACAAGCCCACATCATCCCATCTGAAAACAGTAACCTTTGTCTTGCATGTTCTTCAAGAATTTTTGAAGCATTTTAAACCACCTTAGACTGCAGGACAAGTGTGTTTTAAGGCACTTGCACAATCCTAGTGCTGACCAGAGCAGGGATCTTGGTGGATCTTGCTTTGGCTTCCTTTCAATCTGTGTGTCAGGGTCGCAGAGGCTAGAAAATGAGAGCAAACTGGGGGAGGGTGGAATAAGGAGGTGGGGAGTAGGGATTTATACCTATGGTACTCCCTGTATGGGAGCTGAGATGTAACTAGAGCTCATACTTTAATTAGAGCCCCAGAATTGCTCCAGGTTCCTGCAGTTCACACTCAGCTCCGGTTAGTCCATTCTTAACGTGTAGACAGAGACATCATGAAATGTAAGCGGACATTTCTCAGCAGTGTCTTTCTTTGGAGTGTCAAATCAATTCACGGTTTTAAGTTTTGCACTGAAGTATAAGGAAACCACTAATCCCCATATTCACGTTTTATCATTGCAATTGTCCAAAGGTTTTATAACTGTGGAAAATATATGGAAAAAAAAATCTTGAGGGACCTAGGGCTTGCATAGAAAAGAAGCCAGTTGGATTTATTTAGCTACTGCATGTTGGATCATTGAATAGAAACTTGATAGTAGTGCAGGAGCATAGTAACATCTTTTTAACTCGTTTTTATTCCACGTATTTTAACTCCACAGAGATTCAGGATACAGTCACTGTGATCCACAAGTGTAGTTAGTTCTCAACTTGTAATGCATATGTGAAAAAAAGCATTTGTCTGCTTAGCCAAGGTTCACTTGCATTCATGGCATATGGAGCTGAACTTTTCCTGTTTTCTTTTCTGGCCAAAAAAGCATTGGGTCAAACTTAAATCTGGTGTAACAGTGCTGATTTCAGTTACTTCAGCAATGAATGAGACCCATAGCTTATTTTTAGGCCAAATAATGATACCAGTAAAACAATACTGATGACTGTAAGTTGGCTCACATTAATAGATTAAATGTGGGTAGATGCAAACAGATGGCATTGGTTGCTTTGTCACTTCCTGGCAGAGCTGGCCTCATTAAAACAGCAATTTTGCTGAGGCTTTTGTGCCTGTGATTAAAGTTGCCAAAACTTTTAAATAGGCAGACTTTCAAAGTGATAGTTGGGATGGTTTCCAAATGTATCTGGCATAGTACAGCACTCCACATTAGACTTGTAAAGCTGCATGTTTTTGAGAATAAAGGAAATCTTTCATTTACCCAATAGGCACTTTTATAATTTCCTATGTCATCTGTTGTATTTGTAAGAATGTTTGTTTTCTTCCAAAGAAAACAGTCAGTGGGATGTAATGAAGAATTATTTAGTAAACGGTATGCTAGATGGCTGTGATATCACTGACACTTCTTCTCTGAGCTTTGTCAGAAACAGAACAGGATAAAAATGTTCTCAAAAATGAAAATTCACAAGTGAATGAGGGAGAGAGGGAGAGAGAAATATTTGGAAGACTGAGTGCAACTTTTGCTGCTGCGCAGTAGTGCAGAGTGATGATAATTACCAGCTTTTATTCAAACTGCAATTTGTTTCTTTTGCAGTGAGAGGTGGTGCTGCTGACGGGAAGAGCAACACTGTTCTCAGGTTGAATTCATGGGTATTTGGCAAAACAATAGTATTTATTGCCCAAAGGAAGAGTGGCTTTCAGTACTGCGCTGGCACTCCTGCAAGATGCCTTAACCACAGAGCTCCAGAGCAACCATGAGCAAATAATTTAACTTGTTTTTTTCACTGTCAAGGTAGTTTTACTTTTTTAAGGGGGAGGCAGAGTTATTCTGGAGCCAGAGGATATAAAATTGTCTGGAGATTAATTGCTGCGGGATGCTAAGAAAATAAAACTACCTGCTAGTGGCTGTAAAATGGGCAGATATAAGGGTAGAGGAGAATAAAAGTGGTCTGACATTTGTGAGTTTAGACTGAAGCTGGAAGATGTTATAATAGCAGAAAATATTTTGTCTACATGTAATTTTGAGAAAGTTAAAAATGGAGGGGTTGCTTTTTGCTGGTAATTAGCAGGTTAAGGCTTGGATCTGATGGCGGGAGGTACTGAATGAAAACTCAGATGAATCTGTTGAGTGGAAAACTTATTTGACATTTGGAGAAACGAACCCCATCTTTTATAGGTCTCAAATATATAGCAAACATTTTAATTCCCTCAGTTCCAAGAATATTACAAACAGGCCACAAAGAAAACCCTGAAGTTTGATATACAGTATCTGGCTTTAGGAAGGAGATTATGCTTGCACATGTGCTGGGTCTGTCGTAGTTAATGACATATGAGAAACACAGTTTTAATGGATTCACAGATTATTTATTGCAGGAGCAGAACATCAGAAATTTGATAACCAGATCTTACTAATTTGCCAAAATATGTAAGAAACACATTGATGTAATTGTGTTTGTACTGTATTCACTTGTGGGGAATAGTTTAATTTATACTTATGGGAAATTTCCATTCAAAGCCAAATCATGCAACAGTATGTGCTTCTGTGCATATATGTGCAAGATCTTACACAGACATGCAAAATTCTACTACCAAATACTGGTATCTCCAGGGGAACAAAAGGACTATTTTACAATTACACATTACAAACTACTTACAACCTGGCAAATCTCTGAAAGAAGAGTTTTGAACATGGCTGTGTTTCTGCAAATTTATAGAAAAATATTGCCCCAGTAATAAAAATAGAAACTAACAAAGCATCCAAAGAGAATCTGTTTCACTGATTTATTAACACTGGTCCTGGAGACGTGAAGATCAGTCTGTCAGAGGTAATTCTGTCCCATCATAGTGCTTGATCCATTTTCTAAGCAAGAAGTCGAGAGCAGCTCAGCATGAGGGAGCTTCTAAGTACTCGGTGAAACTTCCCTACCTTTTAAAATAAAATCAGAGAGTGATTCTAACTACAATATGAAAGGGACCAATAGTGTCGGTGAAAGGTAGTTTGTTACTGAAATGATAGATTGCCACAGCACTGTGTTTTTATAACAAATATGAAATCATTCATGAATGGCAAAACCATCTCCAGTTTTAAACTGAAAGCAAGAATCCCATTTAAATTAGCGTAATGGACTGTCAGTAACAGATAGTCTCATGAGATTATTATTTTAGCTCGGTTCAGGAGGATCTGGCAGGAGAAGGGGGTGGAGGAAGGTACTCAACCAAGCTGTGCAAAACCTCTTATTTCCGTGCAGTGAGTGATTCTTGCAAATTATTTGATTTGAACGCACAGTTTAAGGAATAACAATAGTGTCTTCAGGAAAAACCTCATGCTCTCCTCAGGAGGGATATAATTTCCTTTTACTGCCTCAAAGCAATTTAACTGGCTTACTGGATGTGTGTTGCACAAAATGATGGCATGTAGGGTGTTTTCCCCAAGAGAGGAACACATTTTAATGTGACAATATGTAATCACTCTTGTTACTCATGAATTCCCAGCTCTTTTTCCATGACTGATTTTCATGAGCAGCCGTGATGGCTTCCCATTTCCGTCACATCAGGAATTTGCAGTATTTGCTCTGTGATGAGAAAAAGGTGGGAACTCAACCAGATTCAGATGGTTCATTGATCTCGGGTCTCGGTGCGATCAGCTGGGTCTTGGGCCTACATTTCAAAGCTGCTTGGCAGCTGAGGCAGTGTCCAACAGCCCACTAAATGCCCATAGCAAAAATTATGCCAATGTGTTGTCACCAGCTCAGGCTGCTTCCAGATTTCAAGAAGGAGATGGAAGTGTTCATTTTGTCCATCAAAAGCCAAAAGCCTAACTCTAGCAGAGATACAGCTCTGAATGATGCAACTCCGATTAACTGGCACTGCATGGGGCTGTGCATAGTCCTGACCTTGGATCCCAGGCTTGGTCTTGCATTGAGAAGGTGACAGGTTACAGGGTGCAGATGACCCACTCATCTTTTCATTTAATTTTCTTGAAAGTTATGCACTGGATAAAATCCACAAAGAACTGTCCAAAGGGTCATAAAAGGTCATAGATGAGATATGATTCCCTTACTATTTGGCTCAAAAAAATATGAAAGTACTAGCAATTGGGGAGTTGACCTGTCATCTCTGAGGGCTGCAGGGAAAGAAGGGCCAGGAACATGGTAGCATTTCTCAAAGGTCACTTGAAACTGTAAGCCCTGTCACAAAATTTGGCTAAAATCCTGAGCCTAAAACTGCTAGCAGAGTAGCTGGCTACCCTCCATGTACTTACGTGTATGCACAAAGATATGAATATATATTTTCAGATTTCTGAGTGCCAGTTTATGTCATGGGTCTTGCACACGTTAAGCCTATTCCATGTGAAAATATGAATTGGGAGTTAGGAGAAAGAAGGATTTAGTTCTGCAAATAGCTACAAATAACTACAAATAAAAAATAGACCAGAAAGGAGAGAAAGAGAAGCTGAAAGACCATTTTCAGTCCTCCTTCAGGCCTCTGAAGGCCCCTCAGTTTAGGAACCCTATGCTTGCTTTGGTCTTTGACAGCAAATGTTCCTTGATCTTTGTGGTGTTTTGTTAAGCTGCTATTTTAGATGTATAGTATTCCAGGAAAAAGAATGGTCCAATAACCAGACTTTCTTACGTCTTCTTTCCTAGAAAATATGATAGTTCATTTGACACATGGTTGTGGTTACCAGCAGCTATTATACACTGGTTTTATTGACTGCATTTTGAAAGGATTGACTGCATTCAGAGTAAGCGCCTGGGTTGCCCCTCCTTACGAACAGAGAAATTATAAGTCTGTGCAAGTAAATTGAATATTTAAACTCTTTCCTATCTGATCTTGTCCCTCAAAAGCCATACGTCAGCTTTGCTTAATAGGACGTTATATTGGTTTATCTCAGTAATGGTCTGCCTGAAGTACAGTGCGGGAGCAGAAGAGACAGCTGCCCATCAGCGGCATTGCAGAGCTGTTAAAAGACAGTCACATAAGGGATGGGTTGTGTCTCCACCTTCCTTTGACCAGGCATAACCATGGCTTGCCAAACACACACAAACAAAGCATTGTAGTCTGCCTGAAATAAAAACATTTACTAATGGGGAAGTAGAGCCCTTGGTGGAACAATGAGACTCAGAAACAGCAGTCAACTGTATAAAAGCTTTAATTCATCACTCTTCTGGTGTGACAGGGTGCCAGCTCAAAGACACAGGTGGGATATTTGTTGTTTGGAAATGCCATCCCCCCAGTGACTTGCTGTTTTCTGCTAAACAAGAAACCACCTCATTCCACCCCAAAAAAACCCTGTTTTGTAATCATATCAGTCAGAGACATGCAGAATTTTTTTTTTACACTGCTGGGCCTTTGAAGAAAAGTGGGCATTAAACAAAATCCTGATCTTGGAGGGGTATAGTGGTGCAATTTCTCCTCACCCCAGCTTAAAAAGATGTGAAAGGTGAGCTGTGACCAATGTGAGGAAGTCACAGCTGGTCTAAATTAACTTCCACAACCAGTATAGTAAGTGCCAGATACCCTGGTGTAGCCCAGCTGCTTTGCACTGCTGTTCCAGTGATCCTAAACCTTGTATTTTTAAGCTAGTGTAGGTGCTTTGCGTCACCGTAGCATTATAAAGCCACTAGTGTACACCAATGAATAGGAAATCCACCTCCTGAGCACCTAGACACTTACTTTATTCAGAGAAATCCCTGCCTCGAGCAGCATTCCTCTTTATGAGGATTCCTTTCTAGGTGGATTGACTTTCATAGGAAGTGAAACGTTTTTTCCAGGTTCACATCCATTTATTTCTACGTAGGGAAGAGGGCATCCAAAGCAACTTTGCAATAATGTGCATATTAGTCCTTGTTCTTACAAAGCTCCTTATATATGCTGGGGGAAATCTAAAGAGCTAAAAATGGATGTAATCCCTCTCTAAATTGCCAGAACACTGCAAAGGGCCTCAGTGTAACTAAAAATCAGGGGATAGCTGGCAAAGTTTTGTTTCAAGATGTTCCATCCCAGAAGAAGCCCTTGCTCTGCTGAAAGCGTGAGAAGAGGGGAGCTTGGAAGAAAATCAAGAGGGCAAAGGAGGGAGAAGAAAAGAAACGTTTTGTAGATCAATATCCCTGTCAAAGGCAAATATTTTCTCCTGTTTTGTCTGGCACAGACAGTTTTGGAGGGGATATTTTTAGAATATGTTACATGAATTTTTGATTACCTTAAGAGATTTATTTTCTGCCAAAACAAAGGCATCATATTTCTCTAACCAGAATGTGGCACTTATTGTGAGGAGGGCCAAATCTTGCACATAATCATTGAGGTCACATGCAAATAAAAGGCACCATACTTTGTGTAAATTCCCATTTTAGCTATTCTTACAATATTTCTCGTTTATAATATTGTAACTATTTTATGAAAGGCTCTCTGGGACTAGTCCATTAAACCATAACCAGCCTATTTTCCTTCAGCTCCTGCTGAGGAACTGCCTTCAAGGAATATTTTGAGATTTAAAAATTAAAAAAAAATTAAAATGTTTTTTAGCAGTTTAGTTTTAACCCATTCTTTAAATGCAGTAATATCAGTAGTATCTTGTTCATCTCTGCTGTCATGGTCCATCGCAGCAGTGATGGTGTCTGCAGGGTGGGAGATGCAGGAGGACGTCCCTGTGCCGGTTCTTCTCATCCTTCAAGTGACCAAACGCTACCGTGTGCTGCAAAAAAGGGGGTGCCACATCCCTGCTCATCCCTCTGTACAGCCAGTGCTTTTCTGTACTCGCCATTTTATCACTCCCCATTCCCTCATCTTCCTCTCGTCTCCCCTGCCCCAGCCTTCATTGAATTTCCTTTTTTGCCTTTTCTCTGGAAAAAACATTTGTCTGGCACTTTGAAAGACTCGTGGGAAGCATATTGTCTCATGTGTTTGTGCATGAGGAGGCCAAGGCAGGGGCTGCTGCATTATAACAATATTTCTTGTATTTAAGTATTGTAAGAACGATATACTGTAATTATGGTATGGCATGTAACACTTACTAACAGCATATTCTGATTCCACTGCTAGGCTAAAAGGCATTAATATTAGGTCTGTCACTAAAGACATTCAGATTACTGTCCCTGCTATCTCCTTTCTGCAATCATACGTTACAAAGCTTCCTACTGTTCTTCTGAGCTGTCTTGTTCTGGCCACGTACTGACATCAAGCAAAAGAAAGTACTTCAGCGGGGAAATTAAAATCAGCTTTTTTTGTGTAATTTCAAGCAAATGATTGCCTGTTTTAAAGTTGTACCCAAAATATGTCCCTTTTTTTTCTGTGCAATAATAGGACTAGAGGAGAGTGGTAGGAAGATTTTGCACACTTGGTCTTGTAGTGTGGATTTTCTGTCTCTTCCTCCCTTTCTGCACAAAATCTTGTGAACTTTTTTTAGCTGCCTACCATCTCTGTTTTGTCTTTTAGATGCTACTTCCACAATTCCCACTTCAGAAATATCTCCCCACCCGTACCCCTCTGCTGTCTTGCCTCTTGCCAAATTGCAGACCCTTGTTTAAGCTGCACTCTTCCCCCAGAACTGGACCTGGTCCTTTGTTCCTATCTGAATGATAGGGCTCAGCAAATTATTTTTCATGTCAGCCTGCACAGGCTGCCAGCTCTTCCAGTCATCACTGGCCTCCTGTTTCAACAGAACTGACAATAAAGAAGTTCTGGCTATTCCACTGTGTTGATAAAAATCTTTATTTCAGGGACAACAGTAAGAAAACTGCCAGAAAAAGTCAAACACTTCCAGAAGAGTGAAAAGAAGCCTTGTCTGAATGACTTGAATGAGAGATCCACTTTCTTCATGAGACAGATAAAACATACTGCGCTGGTGCTATCTGGAAGATGCTCAAAAGCACCTGCCCTGGTGCAAGGCCATCTGCTGCCTTCCTCCATTACTCCCATCCCTTCTCTCGGTGCACTCCCACACACAGTGGTCACAGAGCATGGCAGAAGTGATTTTATACAGGTAATTGCTACAGTTGTGTTCTGTGAGCACTTTGTGCTTTGTTTTCCTGACATGATCTGAGGGCAAAGACAACTGACCTCTCTTCTGGTAATACACCCTCTATCCCTTATCACAGAATAGAATAGAATAGAATAGAATAGAATAGAATAGAATAGAATAGAATAGAATAGAATAGAATGGAATGGAATAGAATAGAGTATTTCAGTTGGAACGGACTTACAATGATCATCTAGTCCAACTGCCTGACCACTTCAGGGCTGACCATGTTATTAAGGGCATTGTCCAAATGCCTCTTAAATACTGACAGGCAATGACAGGCACTGCCATTTTCTGAGTCTCACCCGCTTTCTGTTTTCCTTGCTTTCTAGCCAGAGAAAGCGTGGCAAAGAATTTAGGGCATCTGAGAATATCCTTATTACCTTCCCCTAAGTGCAGCTCAAGGAACAAGGAATTAAAGGACAAAGGTTTTCCTTGTATGCAGCAGCAGACAGCTATGTCCTACCGATGTGAGATTACAGACCTTTCCACAATGGTAATAAATCCTTAAATTCAACTGGATGAAGAGAGCACCTGAACGTGATAGTAACACATGGTGGTAGCAGAGAGCCTTGTGACATGCAGGGCATGTCCAGTGTGTTTCCGGTCATCAGATCCCATATTTATGTCACTTACTTTGTAAATGCTAATGAAGAAAAAGGACCCTCTCACTGTGTGAGGTTCCCTTTCGCTACCTCCCTACATTTGCATGCAGACACTGTCTGACTTCAGCTTGTAATAGATACCAAATTGTCTAAATGAATCTTCACTACAAAGCCACCCTCTTACTTCTGTTTCTCAAGCATCCCTTTTCTTTACTGACCATCATCAGAACTGTTCTTTGACCAAAAGGAAATAAATAAGCACTAATTTTACAGAAGTCAGACACAAGCACTGGCGTTGCAGCAGAACATTATTTACTAACCCAAGCAGTGAAACTGGTTACCTTTGAACCAGCGGTTAAGTCCTTCAGGGGAGTTTAGTACAGAATTACATCCTCAATGCAGAATTTTTAGGCTTCCTGTAGGAAGGCTTTCACTCTCTGTGACATTGTGCTGTTTTGGAGACTAACTTCTACAGAATATTTTCTTTTTTAGCCCTATGCAGTTCTAAAAGGCTTTGCCATAAACATTAGGACTCCTAAGCAATTCCAAGACTGCTGCTGATCCTCTTTGAGGACGTGTCAATGTGAGTCTCTGAAGATGCAGGTTGTCACTGTTCTGCCTTGAAGAAGACTGGAGGACAGTGGTTTGGATTCATCTGTGGCTGCTCCTGGGGCGTTTCTGAGCACCTGCATGTAGCTTTTGTTTTCTGCAGGCCTGCACAGTGTTACCACCAAAGAAAGATAGCTCTGAACATTAGACATGTACTTCAAGAAAGAAGACTATGTTTTTCCATTACCTTACTGTGATGTCTCAGTGCTGTTTTCTTCCTTAAACAAGATGGCTCAAGGGGCTTGTTGAAAGACATAATTTTCTTTTCCAAGCCCAGCTGAAGTCCAGTCCAGCCTGATAATAAATGCTAATGGTATTTGGGCTGGTGGCCCATTCAAAATGAGATGATTAGCCTCCATTCTGTCCTCAGTTACCAGGTGTTCACATTACATAGTTGTACTGCAGTGGTCTCAGCAGGGTTATTAAAAACAGACAATCCCCTCTTTCCTTAGCAATGGTCTACAGGTCAATGCAGTGGCATGGGATTGGAGGGATGTGGAAACTGATGAAGTTTTCCGTCCAGTTGACTAGTTATATCTCCTCTTCTTTACATCTCCAGCTGCTGTATACAGAGGTGGATTCCCTGGCTTCAAACTAAATAAGGTTTTGGCTGAGCAACTTCCAGTTTGCAGAATTACAAGCCACTCCAACATTTCTCTGGAGTATCAAACTCACACGAGCTGAAATAATTAAGCCTCCACATTTTACCAGCCCTTCCTGAGGAGCGCTGGGAGGAAGACTCACAGGAAGGTACTAACTCCTCTGTTTCCCTCACAGGATCTGTGTCCATCTCTGTTTTCCATTGTCCGTGATGACTTCGCCAGCCTCATACAGCTGGCACAGGCATTTTCAATAACTGTGACTAATAACTGAACAAATTCCCTGAATTTTCTTCCTTGCGGAAGGTTTTCTTCTAGGGCTAGATCCATTCTTCTAGTTGTGCCTAATCCAGTTTCAGGTTGGCTCTAAAAGGTCTCTTTGATTGGGCATTGCAGGCCCAATATTCTGTGTAGTAATCACTCTAGGTGCTTGCGATTTTGGTGTGGTTGAATGGGTGTATATATATATATTTTTTTTTATTCTGGCACATAAAATGGCACCTGAACTCCGAAGATTTCTTCTTTTTATAAATCAATCCTTTACTCAGGAAAGTGTCTCTCCTTTTCTAAGGATGAAGAGGCTATTTGTTCCAGTCATAATCTCATTTTATTTCTGTTTTGGAACAGTTTTCTGTTTTAGAGTTAGTGTGTCTGACGTGTGCTATTTGCAATTCATTTATTATCCTATGAAAGCTATTCCTCCAGTTTATTATTATTGTTTCCCTCCCAGTTCCTCACAGGCACCCCTTTGCAGAGTGCATGTAATAGGTTTTGGCAAAACTTTGACTTTTTTTCAAAAGTTCATTCCGTTATTTAGTTTTTTCAAAGACACTCCAATATTCTACTGCCATTTCAGCTGTATGAGGTGATGTTGATTAGCAGTGATAGGTGTAATGCTCATGCTAGTCAGTTATTCAGCTCTTCCATTTCTGCATATTTGGTGAGTTACAGGATCTTTCCATCTTGTTGCCTTGCAAAAAGTCTGTTGTTCTCAAAACTTCTTCCTTTGGGTAGGAAAACAGAATATTCCTTCCCATGAGCTCTTCAGCAGATGCCATTTCATGGAAGTTCACATTTAAGGCAGGAAAAGTGTCTTTGTCACATCTTATTTTTTGTGGTGTTACATCCATGTTGAGGTACTGATGTAGTTCTCGAGATGTTAAGGAGCTTATGCTTTCTGCTTACATAAAACCAACATGGGATCTCTGAGGTGGGTCTGATGTGCTGACTTGCTGGTACCTGTGTGTCTACATGCATTGTGCACAGTTATAGCTCTTCAGGAGTGTGAACTGTGATAAAACTTCCTCATGAAGCAGAAGTTCCAAAACCATTTACAAAGAAACTTCTGAAAAGACTTGGAAAAACCACCTTTCAAGTATTTCGTATTTCCCAAAATATCTGGATGATTTTTTTTGATGGAATAGTTTATTTATTAAAAAATGTAATCTAGTTGGCCCATTATAATTTAGATATTTCACCTAAATTTACCAAAGAATTGCAATAGGTTGATATTTGGGGGACTATTTTCAACATGTAAGCATTCTGACGGAGCAATTCATTTCATCGCAAAGGTGAAGCCTCCATTTGCTTAGGTGAAACTCAACCTAAAACTGCCTATTGTTCCCCTCTGACTGTCTAGGAAACTTTAGTGAATAGCTCAGGTGTAGATATTCACAGTGTAAAAGTCTGTGGTTACAGGGAGTAAGTCCCAACCAATGGGAAAATAGGGCCCTTTTGTTCAAGAGGCTTTAACAGCACATAACAAGATCCCAGGAGCTTACACGTTTTGTTGGAAAAAGTCACAGGGTGAGACAGATTGGGACAGACGAGGTTAAAAATGTTGTTCAAGGTCATTTAGCAGCTTAATGGCAGGGCCAAAAGCAGAGCAAGGTCAGTGCCTCATTATCCAAACCAAACCGCTTCCCCTAATTAATTATGAAGTTTCTTGGCATTGGGCAGGACTGAGAGAGGGGAAAGGCAGGCCACATTGCGAAGGACTGGACACAGAGGAGACAGGATGCAGCATCAAAGAGGTAAATTACTTTGTGGTGATCTTTTGGCCCATTATTAGTGTCTCTTCATGGACGTTTTGAACAGAATAACTTGTTAAAAGGCACTTGGATAAGGTAGAGATGTAAACAGAGACACTGGTAGGATGCTTTAGATACAGAAGCAACAGAGAAGAGAGACACAAGAAGGTGAAGGGAGCAGTGAACTGGACCATGAAGAAAGGAGTGGAAGGAGAGGATGGTGGTAAATTTGGAAGGGAATGGTACCAGCTGGAGTGTCCAAATACATACAGCAAAGACAGCGAGAGAAAACAAAAAAAGCCATTGGGTTGTTTCCATGTTAACAATAGTTAAGATCCTGAAGATCAGAGAAAACTACAACTCTGAATGGTCCTTTGGATTGTCCTCCAAAGGTACAACCCCTGCAATTCCTGGTCCTTTGGACTGTCCTCCAAAGGTACAACCCCTGCAATTCCTGCAGGTTCAGAACTGACCTTGCCGCCTGTGCAAGGACATGAAGGCAATACTGTTCTTTGAAAACCCTTCAGCTTCAGACTGGCTAGTATCTCTGTATGGTCTGACTATGTCAGGCCTTCCTAAATGTTTAGACTGAGAACTTCGTATATTTTACATATAATGCAGCATTGCAAGAATATGTTCTGCAGAATGGTTTGCATCTGCAAAGGAGGGTTCTGCACCTTCCCACTGTGAGGAAAGCTGTTGGGGAAGGAGAGTACAGAGTGGGAGCCTGTGACGTGATTTTGAAACTGAAATGTAGGAATCCAAAATAATCTCCAGAAGAATTTACTGAAGAATTCTGGATTTACACCCAGAAGCCACAATTACACACATACAAAATGATTAATTCCTCCTCCCTCTCCATGAGGCTTGCACTAGGCTTTGTTGTGTGATTTCTGAGCACCTTCACACCCAGCAACACATGACTGGCCCAGGTTTAGCACTAGTGAATTTCTCTATAGAGAAGCAAGTAAATATGAGCTCAGAAGAATATCCGATTAAAAATATATTCAAAGGTGTTAAACAGGAAGAGAAAGAAAAGCCCTTTACATTAATGAAATGTTCTTTTCAGATGATTTCATAGGCATCAAAATATTTTTCTAACCTCTTCCTAGCTGCGCTTTAACAGTGGAGACTTATTTCTCTGTGCCTGGCATTCTCTTTTGCTAGTTGTACTCACAATTACAGGGAGAAAAACATGTCTTTGTATGTATTCCACAAGAACACGTACTATCTCCTGCATGTATATAGTGATCCAGTTTTAAATAGAATAGAATAGAATATTTCAGTTGGAAGGGACCTAAAATGATCATCTAGTCCAACTGCCAATTCAGGGCTGACCAAAAGTTAAAGCATGTTATGAAGGGCATTGTCCAAATGCCTCTTAAACACTGACAGGCATGGGGCATCGATCACTTCTCTGGGAAGCCTGTTCCAGTGTTTGCCCACCCTCTTGGTAAAGAAATGCTTCCTAATGTCCAGTCTAAACCTCCCCTGGTGCAGCTTTGAACCATTCCTACACGTCCTGTCCCTGGATACCAGGGAGAAGAGATCAGCACCTCCCTCTCCACTTCCCTCCTCAGGAAGCTGTAGAGAGCAATGAGGTCACCTCTCAGCCTCCTTTTCTCCAAACTAGACAAGCCCAAAGTCCTTAGGCGCTCCTCATAGGACATTTCTTCCAACCCTTTCACCAGCCTTGTTGCCCTCCTCTGGATGCATTTAAGGACCTTAGCATCCTTAAATTGTGGGGCTCAGAACTGCACACAGTACTCAAGGTGAGGTTGCACCAATGCTGAATACAGTGGGATAATCACCGCTTTTGACCAGCTGGTAAGAACAAAGAGATCATTTCCTTACCTGCAAGGAGATGCAAGACAGGGGAGAGACAGCCTGTCCTTTGTGCTCTAGGTGAGCAGACAGGAAGAGGAGCAGGTCTAACAGTACAGGGCAGCAGCTGAGCAGCCTGTTTCCCTTTCCCCTCAAGCTTTGCCCTTGTTCTGCAGAGCAATAGCTATGACTGGGCCTCCGTCCCTGTTCAAGCTATGAGATGGCTGGAAATTCTGGAGAAGCACATTGAAGTCCTCAAAATCTGTGCAGACAAAATTTCTGGGTGGAAAAAGCAGAAGTGTGTGGGGAAATACAGATGCTTGGTGGCCCTATGGCTTCTTGCAACACAGGGAATCAATCCTCAATAATGCACAAACCAACATCTGTTTAACAACTTCTGTCCATGACATCATTTCTGAGCCTAGCACCCAAAACAGGTTAGCTGTTGTACACACACATTGGGGTGCTCAGTTCTTGTCCCTGAGGAGGTACAACTTGAACAGGAAAGAGAAGGGGGCAGGATTCAGATTAAACATAGTGGGGGTTAGATAGTAGTAGGTAAAAAAACTCTGCAAGAACATAGAATCATAGAATCATAGCATCATTAAGGTTGGAAAAGACCTCTAAGATCATCAAGTCCAACCATCAACTAACACCACCATGACTCCTAAACTAGCCCCTGGAGTGCCACGTCTACACCTTTTTTGAACGCCTCCAGGGTTGACGACTCCACCACCTCTCTGGGCAGCCTGTTCCAATGCTTAACCACTCTTTCGGTAAAGAAATTCTTCCTGATATCCAATCTAAACCTCCCCTGATGCAACTTGAGGCCATTTCTTCTCTTCCTATCTCTAGTTTCTTGGGAGAAGAGTCCAACACCCACTTCACTACAACCTCCTTTCAGGTAGTTGTAGAGAGCGATAGGGTCTCCCCTCAGCCTCCTCTTCTCCANGCTCATGTTCAGCTGGCTGTTGACCAGCACCCCCAGGTCCTTTTCCACCGGGCAGCTTTCCAGCCACTCTTCCCCAAGCCTGCAGTGTTGCATGGGGTTGTTGTGACCCAAGTGCAGGACTTGGCAGTTAGCCTTGTTGAACCTCATACAGCTGGCCTCGGCCCATCGATCCAGCCTATCCAGATCCCTCTGCAGGGCCTTCCTTCCCTCGAGCAGATCGACACTCCCACCCAGCTTGGTGTCATCTGCAACATGATATTAACAGTAAGGGATTGGCTGCCTGTGAGGACTATGCTGGTTGAGGGTGCTCCCAGTGTTGGTACCTTGCTTGGATTTCTGTTTTCACTCTACTCTGCATGAGCTGAAAGGGTAGATGAGAAGGGAGAAAGCGGTGCAGACCAAAATCTTGACTAAGGGATGAACAACTCCAAACTTTGAATCAACTCTGAGTCATGAGTGCTGTCTTAATCCGAGGCTTTTTGAGAAAATAAAAGGAGGCCTAGGGAGATAATGTTGGAAGAGATTTCAGAGAAGTGTTTTATCCTACAGCCCATTCCTCTAAGGCAGGATCAGTTATTCTCATGGACACTTAAATCATTCCTGCCTCAGCTGTTTATGAGACCATCCAGTGGTGGAGGTTTCAGAGATTCTTGGACAAGATTCTCTAGCACAAAATTAATCACATCAGAAGAAAGCCTCCCCTGATAGCCAACCTGAAGTTCTCTTAGTGCTGTTGAAAACAATTACTCCTTGTCCTATCATCAGTGGACATGAAGAACTGTTTGTCTCCTTCTCCTCTGCAGCTACTTTGTAAGTCTATACTGCTTCATTTCAGTCTTCTTGTGTGACGACTAAACAAACCCTATTTCTGCACTCTTTCCTCAGCAGTCTTGTTTTCTACAGCTCTGACTGTGCTTTTTGTTCTCTGGACATGCACAATTGGTCCAGCTGGTAAAGCTGATTTCGGGAAGAGGAGAAAGCAGATGATATCTTGGTATACACTTAGGACCATAATGGATTAAATATTAAGAAAAGAAAGTATATGAAAGAAGTCAATATCAAAACCCCGTTCCTGTCCATCTCTTCTCCTGCCCAGACACGCTGTGTACATCTATGCAGCTCAGTTGATCCTTCTGCTTTTACTCCAGCAGCTGTGAGGTTTGTCAGCCCTTTTGTGGCAATTACTTTAATTCCCTGAAATCAAAGCACCTGCCAGAGAAGTGGTTTGTTTTACAAAATCAAGGCCTATTGAAACATTTTAAGCAAAACGGTTGTTTCATTCTGTAAAGATACAGATCTCCTGTTGAATCAAGGAGAGAAGATAAAGGGGGGAAGTTTGACATTTGACTTCAGTCTGGAATGCAGGTAAAGGCTTGAAATATAAACTCAAAGATGAACAGATTTGATTAAGATATCAATTTAAACTACTGTCCTTCTTTTCCTTATTTATTTGTAACTGTGAAAGAAAGACAAACAGCCTTATCTTTTCCATTGGACAAAAAAAATGTGAGCTGGCAGCTTTTGCTGAGAAAGTCTAACTGACTTTGATGGCTACCATGAAAGTGGTCTGTTTGATCTTTTGTTGACTAACTGCAGGTTTGGGGATGTTACAATACATGTTTACATAATGTAGGTTAGCTGCAAAGCCTCACCTCGGGTGAAAAGACACAGCTGGTTTTAAAAGCAAGCTGGGTCAGGATAAAAAGAAAAAAAGTTACACAGCATGTTGTGAGGTTTCAAAGGTAACACATGGGTTATAGGGCCAGCATACAAAAAGACAAAAAAACTGTACACCATCAGAAATGAGTGCAAATAGACTGGGATTTGGTGGGATCCCTTGCAGTTCGAAGCCAACTGAGTGCTCAGTATAGAGCCAAAAAGCATTCCCTTTGAGGGTTATTTGTTAAAGAGAAAAGCTAATTCAAATATCATCACCTAAGTCCTAGGCTAATCCTTCTCCTCAGGAAAATTTGCTTTTACAGTTCCTTTCTCATTGCAGTGTCCCAGACCCAGCCTGCTCCCACCAGCTAGATTTTCCAATGCTGATGCTGGGACTGAAACCCTTAGTGCCCTTGGAAGTAACCAGCTAATCACCAGTATCTGTCACCTGGATGCATGCAATTAGGTCCGGCCACCCTGTGCCACCACTGTGTTCAGCTATGAACAACAATGCAGTAACATGGATGGTGGGCTAGATTCACGGAAAAGTGATGTGGCATTATAGCAGATAACCATTAGGTGCTTTTGCTGCTTCAGGGAGGTCAGACTCCTGGCCTAACTGATGCACATGGACCTGTAGGCACATAAGAACTGGATTGACAGGAGCCAGAAATATAATCAAAGTAACACCTCTAACAGAAGAAAGTGCTAAGGACAGAGACAGACCTTAAGCCTGGCTCACAATAGTCTCTGTAACTCTGTCCCTCTGTAAAGGGACAAAACTCTTAATTGAGCATCTACAAGGCAGTTTCTACAATAGCAGGCAACTTGGCAGAAAAGGATTGGTTGGGTATCTCCAAGGGGTTGCTGCTGAGGTCCTTACATCCACACACGGTGTGGTTCAAGGGGGTTATTTCCATTTATATGTAGTCTGGTCTTCTGCACAGGAAGGCCCCACTAGGGATGTGGATTGAGACAATATCCAGAGGATGTAGTCTGGGACCCTCATGTCCCCGTAGGAGAACATCCGGGATGTGCTACAGCAGTGGGTTTTGGTTTGTCTCCCACAAAAGGGATCTGGTGCACTAAGACTGCTCCATAAACTGAGTAAACTCTGTGAACTCTGCAGTAAAAGGATTGATGGGGGGTTGCTTCAGAACTGCACAACTGCTCCAAACCAAAATACTAATGAAACATAGCCAAAGTTTACAGAAAGAGAGAGGGGCCAGTCCACTTGTCTTTAAAGCACAGAATGTCCCTCGAAACCACAGTGGTGAGGGCTCTTGCCAAGGACTATGAGTTCAAGTTGCCCCCCTGTGTGAGGTGAACCATCACACTGCTTGACAGTGCCCATGCTTTGGTCCATGGCTGGAAGCCGTGGAAGTCAGTTCAAGCCATTGTACTTCATATCAACTGTAATGCATTTTTGTTACTTCTTGGACAGCTGGTGCCAGGGAAGAGCACTTAACGGGCCATTGGGTCTGCTTGATGGCTTTCAATTAACCACATCCTTCTGAAGATGCAACCTTTTCCATTTACTCCAGAAGGCCTTTGGATTTGGGGCTGACTTGCTGAAATAACCAAGGGAAAATACTCTGATTTTTGCAGTGTTGATTTTAAACCACAACTGCTGATTATATAGAATTTGATCGTAATTGGTAAAATCTTGCTTTTTGGTGTCTTTGTGCTATATTGAGTATTTTGTGGATATACATTGTCTGTTGGTCTATTCATAAAAATAACAATTAAATTTTGGAGGAAAAGTGAGATTTAAGAGACCCTGTATAGTTTGTCCATGATTCATCCTGAAAACTTGTTATGCAATTGGTGACAAACTATGCTGGTAAACAGAGAGAGACAAGGAACAATTTTCCAGTTGTGAAGAAGGTTATTTTCAAATTTACTGTATGAAGATGAATGCAGCACTCTTAGCTCAACAGAGATGGCTCCCCTCCAGCTGAGACATTCGTTAAATTCCATATAGACACTGTTTTGTTTGTTTTTTTGGGAAAACCATCTAGGAGCTTGTCAGAATGAGAGCTGCATAGATCATTCTAAAATTTCAGCTTGATCTGTGGGCTAATACAGGTTACTCCTTCTCAGGATGCTCTGCCTAAATTGAGGTATTTTATTCTTTTTGTTCAACCTCCAAGGAAGCAGCCCAATAGCAAAAGCTCCCCACAAAGTTTGTTATCGAAGTGCCTGTAATTCAGCTTTGGAGGCAGGTGTTGTAGAGAAATGTGCTCTTAATGGGGATGTGCACACAGTTCTGTATTTCTGACATTCCCAAGACAGCAAAGGGCATATACGGAGGGGGTGCGGGAACAGGCAAGAGGGTGGAATCTGTGAAGACTTTTTAATGAGCACTGGTTTTTGTTTCCCTGGTGGGTTGAGTTTAAATGTTGCTCAGACAATTTTTTGGCAAGATAGTTGTTATCTTGTTGAGTAAACACTTGGAGGAGTAGTTAAATCAATGGGAATACATTTGAAATCACTGTGAGACGTCTCAGCAGACACGCTGAAGAGCAAGCACAAATGAACACTCAGCAAAAACCCTGAGAAGTATTTAGTTAAGCTAATTACATGATATAGATATTTTGCAATTGAAGAATGAGCAGTAATGCCCAGAAATCATTAAATAATGAGGGAACAGGCAAAAGAGCTTTAAGTACAGAAAGTTCCTGAACTTTACCAGAATTTAATATAAACTCCTCAACAGAGCTGTAACTGTCTGCAAGACAATTCAGAGTGCCTTGGCTCTGCTTGCCCATTGCTACGCCTGGCTGACAGTGGAAAATACACCTTACTGTGAGCAAGGATTTCTCTGAATAAACATATTTGTGTGAATTCACTCCCATCTATAACTAGCTTTCACAGTGAAAATACAATTTCTTTTCATGAAACAAAGTCTTGTTGCCTCAGGGATAAAGACAGTTTTCAGATTACATTTCATAATTCAGTTTGCAGTAGACTGGGTTTGATGGTAAGGACCCTCGTGGGGACCATTTTTGCCTCGGTAGCCTGTGGGCTATCTCCTCTGGGCAGCAACTATTTATTCAGCTTCCAAAATAAGTGAGGAAGGAAGAGATGGGACTAGTGCCCCTGAGATGAAAATGCCCAACTGATGGATCGTGAACAGGGGAACTAATTTCTGCCTACTGCTCCCGCTGGATTTCTAGCTGGCTGCCTCACCTGAAATGTAATACAGTCTTAGCAATTGCAAAAAATGCATCAGAAAACACCATTTAAATTAGGCTCAGTTATGGCTTTGAAAATAAAACAAATCTTACACTAGTTCAGCTGCAGTCTCCTGTTCCCTCACAAAGTACAGTGTACACAAGGGCTCTGATACTAGTTTTTCTTACAGTAGATTTACCCCAAAACTTTCCCACTGATACCAGTAGATTTACTGTGATGAGCATCTGTTTCAATGGCCTGAACCAAAGCCTGTTCGAATCAATGAGGAAATTCTCCTGACTTCAGTGAGCTCTGGTATAAGGCCTAAGAGAGATATCATGGGAGTTCCTGAGCCTTTTAGGTGTTATTTACAGTGGCCTGCTGCTAGGGGAATGCTAAATCATGGAGTTATTTGTCTGCTGGGGAATTTAAATGGCAATCTGCTATGCTGCTGCCGCAGCTACAATACCTTCTCTGTTGCAATGATTCATGACAGGTCAAGGGAGCATATGTAATGGAAATACGCTTTATTGTATTCTATCACTTGTCAAGTCTTATAAACACAAAATTTTTATTTTGTGGTATTCTCGCTTTATTTTGACTGATGTCTATATACAGAACTGGTGAGAGTGTATCTTTATTTACAAAAATATCACCAAATGCCTTCCTCATCTTAAAATTGAGTATATTTTTCATTTAAAGGCTGATCCTGCTTACTTTTCTCAGCCCCAGTAGCTCTGGGAATTTTGCTTGAGAAAGAAATGCAGCACAAGACTTTTCCAGGTCCCAGTGGCCAGACTGCTATGGGACAGGAAGGGGGCAATCAGCCTTGCAAAAGGGTTTGTGTAACTACAAAAAGGACCAGGTTTAGGCTCCAAGAGCAGAAACCTTCCATCCATGGGATGTTTCCACACCACTCCTGCTGTGCTGCCGCTCCTCGAGCCTTTTTCAGAACTCTCTAGTGTTTTCCAAAGCATTTTTCACTCCCAAGTCCTAGCCCCAGGACATTGTTTCCTGACCCCCATTCTTGCAGTTGCATTTCCAGGTGGACAAGCTGCTCTTCAGGCAGGGTTTGCTCAGTCCTTTTGTTATCTGCCCAATCCAGACAGGGAGCATCCTGCAGTACTGATCCCTGGACTGAAAGCTGGTGTGAAGACCATCATTATCCGGGAACCCAGTGGATAAAGGGAGTGAGGCAATGCATCTTGTCTCCCAGAGACAGGCTGGCAGGCAGGATCTCTGCACGCTCTGCAGGACACCGCCGAGGACATCACCAGCTTCCCATTTTTCTCAGTAAGTAGCAACCTCGTGCAAACTGCACTGCAGTATTGTGATTTAAAGGAGTCCCAGAGTGATGCACAGCCCTGCAAATGTATTGGAAAGACATTCATTCAGCCCAGGGAGTGGGAGCAGTGGCCATTTACCTCTCACTTGTATTTCAACCTGAATTTGTCCACGCCTTTGAGTGCATCTTCAGAGATGGGGCCAGAGCAACCCAGTCAACTGCCGCCTTGCTCCCGAACGACTGTAGTGCTGTGGCACGTAGTGCTAGACCTGGCGAGCCATGGGCTGAGTTTTATCTGACTCTGCCCTCATCAACAGACTCAAGGGCTTCCAGGCTTCGGTAAAAGTCTGTGATTTTGGTGGCTGTCTCTGCTGAGAATCCCATATGGCAGTACGAGCTACAGCACAGTTTATGTGTTACCAGCTACAAATTGTGCTGTACCTTGGAGTCTGACTCAAGCACAAAGTACCACATGATGATAACTGTCATCAGACACCTTCAGCACAGACTCTGCGTTCAACCTAGTGCAAGACCTTGATCTGGAGTCACCCCACCAAGCCAGAACCCTTTAGGAACTCAAGCAACTGGGCAAAAAATCAGCCATTTTCTTAAAAAAGGAAAAAGAAGCTTATTGTCAAACTCCAGGCCATGTGTAAAAGTTCAGACATAATTTCTTTCCTTACTGGTTTGCTTTCACCTGCCTAACATCATCTACTCTTCCCCAGCTTTATGAAAAACATGTGTCAGATATATCTGAAGTGGGAAAAAAAAAAGGCAGGCTCAACCCCTTGTTAGAAGCCTTGTGGCTGTCAAACTCAGCCGGAGGATTGTCAGCTCCCTCTCGTGGGTAGAGGAGCACTAAACGACACAGGCTGGTGTTTCTGAGGCGGCTGCATGTCCCATGTCAGACCTGATATATTGTGAGATGGTTTATCTTTGTGCATGACAGCATCCACAAAGCATGAGAGGATATATGTGAGCATACACATCTGTGCTGGCTTGCACATACATGTGCACAAATATATCCACCATGGGCAAAGCAAGCAAAGCTCAGCCCTGAGCTTGTTTGCAGAAAATCTGGTCTGTTCCACCCTTCTGGTTTTGGACAGATCATCTGTTTTATTTCGCTTGCTTTTAAAACTCTTCTCAAGGACGGACAGTGGAGTAGCAGTGCCCTGACTGCTGCAGCCTTCATGGGTGCTGCCAGCTTTGCGGGGTGCTGCAATGACACTTTGCCCCAGCCCTTGGGGTGCCCTTATCCAGGCTGTGCGTAAGACCCAGCATCAGATCAGGAGCACGTGAGGATGCTCGGCCAGCACTGTCACCCAGACAGCTCTGACAGTGGCATCCAACGCACGCAAAGGGTCTGCTCAGCATTAAGCATCAGCTGGGGTGGCAGCACTGGTGAGGTGCCCGCTAGCACTCAGCCATACCTCTTAGCAAGCAAGTGGGAGCGCTGTCTGGTATTAATGTGGCTTCCAAATGTACTATAGTTTTACCAAAAAGGCTCAGTTTGGCTTCCTGTAGCTCAGAAATACCTGTGCATGCCCTTTGGCTCACCTAAAGCTGGATGAAGCTTTGTGGACACAGCTCATTTCTTCAGTGTGCAAATGGGGATCACTCACAGAAGATATTCCTGGGACACTCCCCCTTCTCCTGACGGTGTTATATCTAACCTCTTTCGACACTAATGATTATGCTTGGAAGTGATGCTTTATCTCTGGGCATTTATAAAGTGCTGCTAAAAGGATGGTGGTCAGGAAGCTGTCTGGTTTTGGGCCTTCTGGTGGTGGTTGTAGGTCAAGGTGCGGTCTCCAAAGCCCCAGCTGGTCCTCCAAATTAGCTGATTATATGAGAAAAACTTTGTGCTTTATTTGGAGCTGATAAAGCATACAGAAATCTAGATCACAATATATAAAATATTTTTCCAGGATGATTTTTCCACACAAACAGTTGATTTTATCAGCTGTTGTGATCTTAATGGGAATATCTGTCAATATCCACAATTTCCACAGCTTCCCAGAAATTAAGAGCACTTTTCTTGTTGGGAAGCACAGAGCTAAGCAGTGAGTTCGGGATGAGAAGGGTGGAAGAATGCTTTAGATCCCCTACTGCCACATATTAGAGAAAATTCAAGTTATTACAGCTCAGAATAATTGAATCATAGACTCCAAAAAGTCCTAAACTCCTAAAATATCGATAGTCCTAAAATAGAGATTTGTAGATTGAACTTTTAGCATAGGTGCTCTGATTTTTTTTCATTCTCAAATAAGGTGGTCAATTTGGGGGTAAGATCTAACAAGGTGCAGAGACCGTCTTGAGCAAATGCTCTTAACTTCTAACAACATGAGGGGAAATTAGGAGACACAGCAGCGTGCCTGAGGTGCAAAAATTTTCCAGAAGAAGGTCTGGGTAAAGAAGAGGGAAAAAATCTCTTGGGAATCACTGTCAAATATAATGAGATTTCAGGGTCCATAGCCTTTCATCATTATAATGTGGATTTATGCCCAAAGCCTGTGCTTGTATATGGTGCCAGCTCTAAAGCTAGGTAAGGAACGTGCTGCAAATGCTAATGACGTATTTCTACTAAAGCAAAACTTAGACATAATATTTCCCTGACAGGTGATCAAAACATCTCAGCAACTATCAAACTCCGTTTCCTACTGTCAGAAGTAATGGCGTTATCTAGACTGGGAGCTATTAACACTATGTTATTGCACTGCCATTCACAGAGCCCAAGGGAGGATGTTTTTTTTTCTTAAATTGCAATCCGTCAGGCGTGAATGAAGATCTTTATCGGCTGAAAGATAACAGCTGATGTCTTCCCTCCTGCTCTCAGACAGGGAAAGTAATATCCTACATAATGGAACAAGGGAGCCGTAGTAGCTCCAACAAGAAAGAAGAGAGAAGGGAGTAGATTGTGTTTCAGGTGTAAGTGTTGAGCTATTATGTTTCATGGAGTAATGATGTCCTACCCTGTAAAACAGAGTAGAAAGAGGCTTTTTATTCTGCCCTCGGGGGCATGGCAGGGCTGTAATCACATTCCCATTGTGTGGGGGGACCAGGGGATGCAGAAGCCACAATCTGTTTTCCTATTTCAACTTATCTACCAGAAGGGGAAAAGTTAACACTCTGATAGTCAAGACAAGCCTTTTTGAATGTGGTATTTGTTTTGGCTGGTAGAAATAGCCCCATTTAACTAAAATGGCAGAGTTATTAAAGAGCCACAGGAATGGAGTGGGCAGGGCATGTCTTATTTCAATCAAGGCTGGTCTTTGAATAACCTGCTCATGTAGTGGTTATGGAGTGGTCTTTAATAATTTGTGTTTCTGGAGTGGGTGAAAATCATGCTTTTAAGTTTCTGGGGATTTGCTGGAAGAGCTGCAATCAATGGTACTGGTACCATTTGGCTCCCCAGATCTCCAGTCCTAGAGACAGTCCTACAGCCGTGCTGCTGAATTTATCATTGTCTTAGCAGTCATGGGGAAGCTGAAGGAACAGTAAATTTGGACCATGACAAGTCAACACCAAGGGCCCTGCTTTGGTCAAGGCTCAGATAGATGCACATGGGTTGGCTTCACACTAGCCCAGGTGTCCTAGCAATATCACCACAGCAGGCTGGAGGTCTGAGGGATCTCACAGTCTTGCTACTCTGCTTCCTAAGTAGGCTTTGGTGTCTTTCCTAAGCTGTGTGCTGCTATTGCTATATAGCTAAAGAAGACAAGTCAGCAATAATACAGTGGACACAGACAGTGGTGTCAAAAAATTCTCAGATAGTTCATACTGGTGAAAGAGAGAAGTGTGAATAACCTGGGTTATCAGAAAGCACTGTAGTATTTTGATGACTTTTTTTGCCTCTCCACTCCAAATCTTGCCAGATGCCCAAAATATAATGAACATCACTGCCGAAACACAGCTTGCATGTTCACACTCCAAGATCAAGTTGAATCTGTGCAACTACTAAAAGATTTTTTTAGATATTTCTTTCTCTACTTGAGATATTTCTTTCTCTACTTGTGGTATCACTAATGAATTCTTCCACCGAATAGATATCAAAGAGAAGGTTGTGGTTTTCCTTACAAAGGAAGTGATATAATAATGAGAATTTGTTCTGCTCTTCCCCATAATACGATGAAAGGCTGAAGTCAGGTTAGCGCATTACTTCAAAACAGAAAGCTTTCTTTTGCTCTCTGAAACGCTTTACAATTACCTTTTGCTGTAATTTACCTGTAAAATTACCTTTACCTGTAATCTGAGACCCTTGTTCACCCACCTACTCACTTACTAAAATGAAGCACAGTTAAATACCTTTCTGAACAGGAACACAAAAAAGTGTTTCTCTGAAAGTGAGAGAGCTAACAAGTCCAAGGTCATCACACAGGGGTGGGAACAGCCGTATCCTGCTTTGCAGGCTTTGGCCTTTCATCCATCTTTAACAAAGACCTCAGAAAAACTGCTTTGAATGCTAAATATGACCTTAAATAGACATGGGAGAAATGTGCAGGCAGAGAGATTTCCTTCAAGATGTGGAAAACCCTGTTACATTCTCTATGCAAGTTTCTGTCGGTGCTACTCGAGGCGGTCCTTTGCCATCAGAGTATCTTGAGATTATCCAGCGAAAATAGGTTGCGTCCAGCATGGTCTCTGCAAGACGGATGCTCTCAGACAATCACCTGGTGGTGCCTTCAGCCTGTTTGCACATAAATAAATGAGCAAAGACTGCAAGGCTGATGACAGAGGGTGGCGTGTGGTTCAGTTGTCTCTATTTTTCGTGCCTGCTGTATTGCTCTCACATGCGCTATAGTCTAAATGGAGTGTAAAAAGAAAACTGTTTACGTTTAAAAATCCATCACCTTGACAATTTGGCAGATGGTTTTGGAGGCCACCTTTTATACTGTTCTTCTTAAAACTTGTCAGATGCTGCTTCTTCTGTTTCAACCCTTCCCACCCCCCTTTTCATCCCCCATTCACTATCATTAACATTGTAGCTAAACTGCCAGACATAAATGCTATTTTCCATTAAGGTTGCCATGTTACCAAATAAGTGCAAGTTTGAAGAAGGAACATGAATTTAATTCCCGAATACCAGTGAGACAGATGTTTCTGTTACAAGGAATTAGCACTCAGGGCTTCCTTTCTCTTACTCAAAACAAATAGCGGTGTTGCTAGCACTCTTCTGCAATTAGTATCTGTTTGCTCTGTAGATTCTTTGTGCTAAAAGTTTTACACATTAGGAATCGTGTCATTTTTCTGTTTTGGAGCATTGTTGAATAGAGCAAAAAAGCCTGCTTGCCAATAACTGCTTGTAATTTCCTAAATAAATAAATTAAATTAATTTCTTAAGTAAATTCTGTGCTCTTCAACAAGGTGCAAAAAGTCTTCTGAATCCAAAACGTTAGATGATCTAAAGTCTATGTAGCTGGAGGAGTCTACAGAGCTATTCATCTGGCAGATGTAGGCATCTGCTCCAGGGCAGCTGAATTTCTTGCTGTGCTCCTTTGACTGTGCCGATGGCACCTCTGCCTGGCCTGTAAAGGAAGCTTGGGTTCTTGATTCACACATAGATGCCTACATTACACACCTAAATTAGTTGTCTTAACCCATGAGCTGAATCCCCCCTTGGTGGAATTATTTGGCTACTTCAGTGAAAGGGACTTTTGCAGAGCAGTAGGGTGCTGAGACAACCGCACAGCACTAGCGGAGGTGGCAAGGGATGTCCTGGAGACCTGTGCCCTTCTGGGGTGGCAGCTGGACACCAGCTGGGCAGGGCAAGAGCATCTTGAGTGACACAAATGCCCATGTTTTGGCAGTGGAATGGAGTGCCAAGAGTCTACTGTCAGTGGGAAAAATTACTCTGTGGAGATGCCTGTCTCTGCAGCGTATGGCTAGAATCTAGATGGCCAGCTTAGATTAGACTTCCAGCTTTTAGCTGGTGAAATGCATCTCACTTTATGAAAAATTAGAGTGCTAATGGCTCAAATGTGTAATTTATATTTGCATTGTAGAGCCACTTAGTAGCCTAGCCAAGATAGTTCCATTCTACTGGGGCCTCCACAAATGAAAAATGAGTGTTTTCTTTATCTAAACAAAAGCTCTAATACATTTTTATATGCATATGCACACTCAAGAGAAACAAGGAACCACTGTAGTCTTCATCCTAGAGATTCAGAACTGAAACAGAGAGGAGTGAAGTGATTTGCCTAGAGTGACACAGAAAACTCAGGACAGGAGAAAGAACTTCACCTGGCTTTCCTGTCCTTGGTTCCATGTCTTAATCACAATGTTTTTTCCTTTCTTAAAATAACAGAATTATTAAAGCAAAATCTGTGTATAAATCTTGTCTGAGTAAATGCCTGCTCTGTACAAACAATATTCAACTACCCATGTTAGGCTTCTAAAAATAGATGGGTAATAAGAGTGCTTTTTCTTTTACTGGCCTTATATATAACACAGAAAATGCAAAATTGTGCGTAAATTACATGGGTTTGAGCCTTGATTTCAATCAAATGGTTTAGATTTAATGAAGAAGAGTCTGACCGCAGGTATATGTGCAGTGCCATGACTATCCGTGATAGATAGAAGTAAGCAGTAACTAACCTAAAAGAACATGTCCTGAAAATCTTTTGTGATGAAAGCAAGTACATGGCTTTATTCTGGCAGGATGCTGTGCACAGAGCAACCCCAGCTTTTTGAACAATATGTACAAGGGTCACCTTGCAAAAGTGTTGGATTAATATCTAATGGATATCTATTGCAGCAGATCATCAGGCCCTGTTCCTTGAGGTCCTTATGAATTTTATGGTACTTTTCATTTGAATTTCTTGTGACATGTGAGGCATCACAACACCCGTCACCTTAATCCTAAGGGCTCTTCTCTGCTACAGTCTGAGTAAGAAAGGTAAAGATTTGTGAGGTCCTGTATCTTTCTATCAAAGGGCACAGACTTCCCACAATAATGGATTTTTTGGTACTTTGCCCACAAGGTGGTATATAGGTACAGAAACATATATTGGGAAGACATCTGTGATAGTGGAAACTACCTGGCTAAGACTGGAATTTTTTTCCAAGTCTGGAACTGACTGTAACAGACCTTAACCCTAATGTTTTGTGAACTCTGGTATGAAACCCGAGGTTCACAAAAGTCAATGGCAGAAGACCATTGACTTTGGTCAGGCTGATTTTTTGCCCCAGAACTCTCAAGGGAATAATTTCCCCGGTACTATTTATGGTTCTGTCAATGATGTGATATCTGTGTTGTATGTGCGTGTGTGGGCAGCCCAAAGCTACCCTGTCCTTTCTTAGTGCCAAAATGCATTGCAAACGCATTCTTGTTGTGTTGCTTGTTATCACCACTTTGTCTCTCTTCTCTTGATTTCTTTCTTGCTTTCTCCTTTCTGCTGATATAATTTTTAAAATTGCAGAGTGTTGCCTCATTTCTCTAAAAAGACAAGCATGGTGAGGAAGCTTTGCTTTAAGATGATGTAATATTCTATAGTGCAAAAGACCCGAATGTACCCTATTTTTAAAATACTGGCACGGACTCCTAGAGGGATCTTTCAACATATCCTGGCATGCAGTGGATGCTTAACACTCATTTGCTCTCGTGAATCTAAGTATCAAACCCAGATGATGAAAGTTTAATCCTTTGGCACAGGTACTGCACATTGCATCTTTCAACACAATGGAGCCCATTTTTTATGGAGAAGAGGCAGTGAAAAATGCCTTGCACAGGACTTCAGCGCAGGTTCTTGGGTGGAAAACAGGAGAGGTAAAAAAGGTGCAATTTCTGCAAATTAAGTTCCACCTCGAAGATACACATCTAGCAGGCCAAGGCATTGCTTAGCGAAAGAAGTAGAGTGCCTTAAAGCCATCTGCACAATTTCTTAAAACTTCACTTCCCTGATGGATAACAGATGGAGAAGGAAATTTATAAGTAAAAGATTAGAGCAACTCTGCTTATAAACAGGAGTACTAATCACTCTGCCTTTGCCCTGGAGACCAGATTTAATCTCAGGGTTTAACTTAATGCAACTGTCTTGTTTCTGCTGCCAACTGAGAATGTTCAAATACTCCCATGATAAGAGATACTTTGGGATGATACAAAGTTAAACATTGCTTGGCAATTGATGATCCAGCATTTAATCAATGATTACACTTAACATAACATGGTGAAATAATGGACTGGGTAATTTGTGCATTCAACATTTGTCATCTCCCAGTGTTTAAATCTATCTGCTCAATAGTTCTCCACTGCATTTGTGTTGTGTCAAAAGTACCCACACTTTGTACCCTCACTTGACGGTTTAATTCAGCACCCTCTGAAACACTGAAATGAAAAGTGAGACCTCTGCACATGTTGGGAATAAGGCATGGGGCAGTGGATTTGCTGTGGGAGAGGTCTTCAGTATCTTCTCACCCTTTGGAAGAAATCTCCATGCGCTGTGTAGGGGGTAGTGTGTGGAAACCAGGGGTCTGTGAATTCATGAGATGTCTCTGACAATAGCCTTTGCCAAGAGCTGTGGTGGAACAACAGCAGCTCATGTCCCAGCACACAGCAGGGTGTAGAAGACTCAGCTAAGCTTTGCATCTTACCCACCTTATTTCCAGTCCTCTCAGCATAAACTATTAGGTAGTGGATTTTCCACTCTCTGTTTTCTATTTCTATACCCAAGTTTTTGTGCTGTGTTCTGGAGTGTTGGGTAAAAGAACAGAGGCAGCGCAATTAGACCTATGATGAGAATTGATTTTTCAATTTACTGCTTGAAGTGGAAATTAAAAAGGAAAATTGTCCCAGTATGACCTGAAATGAAAACATATTAATTTTCTCACGGAAAAGAAACCAACCACTGTGCCTGCTGTACCCCTGCTAAAACAAAGTACCTCCAGGCTGAACAGAAGAATTCTCTTCAGAATGGAAATTTTTGGTTTGCTCCTTGTTTCTGGTAGCTTTTTCGATGTTAGGTAGATCTACATCTAGGTAGATAGCATCTATATGATCTATGTAACATGATACCTAGACTCAAATTCACAGCACAACCAAAATTTAAATAGTCCGTCTTGAAAAAAACCATAGTTGTGATATTTTGTCCTGGACTTTCTCTTGTCATGTGTTGGAGAGCTGACCTGAGTTTACTACTTTATTGCAGGAGAGGGTTTACAGCACAAATAGAGAAAGAGGTTTCTACCCTTTGAAAAATGATGAAGTCTTGCCCTTTTAGTGTTTTCTGATAGCTCATTTAGATGACTCCCTGATCAGCTTGTCAGCTTCTGTGAACTAATTTTTCTTTTATGTGATATGGGAAATCCTAGGCACCGAGGCACAGGGTGCCTAAAAATTAGAAGCTTCAACACAGGTTGGCAACATCTAAGTCTGTTGATAAGCCCTGATTAATCAAATGCTTGTTAAAAACAGCTTATCTAAACTTTAGGGGTGTCGTGATTTAACACAGCAAGCAACTAAACACCACACAGCTGCTCGCTCACTCCCCCCTGGGTGGGATGGGGGAGGGAATCAGAAAAAATTTAAAACTCGTGGATTGAGATAAAGACAGTTTAATAGGTAAAGCAAAAGCCACGCATGCAAGCAAAGCAAAACAAGGAATTCATTCATTGCTTCCCATCGGCAGGCAGCTGTTCAGCCATCTCCAGGAAAGCAGGGCTCCATCACGTGTAACGGTGACTTGGGAAGACAAGCGCCATCACTCCGAACATCCCCCTCTTACTTCTTCCCCCAGCTTTATATGCTGAGCATGACGTCCTATGGCGTGGGATATCCCTTTGGTCAGCTGGGGTCAGCTGTCCCAGCCGTGTCCCCTCCCAACTCCTTGTGCACCCCCAGCCCACTCGCTGGTGGGGTGGGCTGAGAAGCAGAACAGGCCTTGACCCTGTGTAAGCCCTGCTCAGCAGTAACTAAAACATCCCTGTATTGACAACACTGTTTTCAACACAAATCCAAAACAGAGCCTCATACTAGCTACTGTGAAGAAAATTAACTCTATCCCAGCCAAAACCAGCACGAGGGGTTTAGTGATGAATAAGCATGAGGTTCACCTTTGCCGATTAGCAGACTAAATAGACCTGGGGACATTGTCTTACAGATAGCTGGGGCAGTTGGTGAAACACATGTTGAAGAAACCTGAACCCTTCTTTGCCCCCTAGGAATAGTATCCCTGCTCAACTGATCAAAACAAAAGGAATTTGTGCAATCTCTGGTCATTCTCTGTATGAAAAATAACTTACGCCTTCTTTGCATTTTTTGTTTGGTTTATTGGAGAAACAAGGGCTTAGGGATCATCCAGGATGGTGTGAGAATGTGGTCATTTGAGTCTTTTCAAGCTCATTTTACTGGGGCCAAAAGGAATAGAAACAAAATTCTCTACATCATGAAAATAGCTGTCCCGGGACAAGGTGTGACAGAGGGACAGGCCGCAATGTGAGCATGCCCTTTTTCATTTTAGACAACAGAGTCTACACATTATGGGAAAAAACTCACCAAGAACTGTCAGCAAGACCCAGCATCTTATTTGACTCTTGAAAATCCAACTCCAGGACACAACCTCATGGGAAAGCAGATACCAGTAGTTGTGTTGCTCATGGAATGAGGTACTCTAAATAAGATTTGGAACAAGTTAATATTTTGGGCCTGTTTCCTGACGATTGGCAACACTTGACTGATGGAGGATGGTTCATTGGTTATGCTATCCACTGGTGCTGACAAACCTTTAAACTTTTATCTGTTTGCTTGTTTGCTTGCTTTTTAAAGAACAGTTTCAGAATAGACTGGGATGTCTCTGAAAGTAAAAGGCAAGGGAAAACAGGTTAAATCTCCATGTTACAAAGCCACAGTACAAGCCACATGTTACAAAGCCACAGGTTGGAGGTCTGCATGAATTAAAGGAGACGTGTTCCCCCTTGTAAGCAGGAAGCTAATAAGCACACCCTTGAGACCTTTCTCTCTGGAAAAATGATACAATTTTAGTAAGCTAATTTATTAATAGGAAGTGCATATCTCACTGCTAGGGATCTCAAATGTCTCTTTATCAGGTAAGTTTTCACATCCAGTGAAGGGAGCCTTTGAGGTTTTTCTTTTTTGGAAGAATGGAAACGTGTATAAATATCTGACTAAAATATTTTCTTTCTACACTTGGAAAAAAAAAAAGGAAAACAAATCCCAGCAAAACCCAAGTATGTCTTTGATAATCATGTTTATACAGAGTCTGAACACTAGTGGTTTTGTGAGAGAGATTTTCTTTTTCTGGACTTCTTCTGGCTTGCACATTTTCTCCTTTTATGAAGTGTGTTTCTTTTAGACATCCTGGCCTCATAAAAGTGACTTATTTAGAACAGACCTGGCCATCTGGGGCTGCTTTGCTATAGGCTAAGCTTAACTTATTAAGTATTGTCGTCCAAAGGCAAATAGAGGCTACTAATGCATTTTTGGCCTATTCTGTGTATTTCCTATTTTGTGAGCAATAAAAAAAAAAAAGAATGAAGGAAATAAAAATGGAATGAGTTGTCTGGAATTTGCCTGCTTTAGGATGAGCTAAATTGAGTCTGTGGAGGTGTTCAGCTTCGTTTGCTTGCTGAGGGGGGAGAGGAAAAGAGGGGGGAAGCGTATTTTCAAGTGTCTGCTGAAAACTCACCCAAAAATGTCTTGCCTGTGAGTACAGAAAGAGTGAGTTACTACATCTGCTGTGGGATGTTTGACTTAAGAAACACTTCCAAGCAACTGGAGCAGTAATGGCTGTTTAAAAGACAGTGTTGAAACTGGCATGTCATCTGCCTTCTCAGTAACAAAACAAATTCCCTTTAGTGCTGCAACATTTGGACAGCATGGAAAAGTGATTGCTACTGAAGCTTAAACAGCACTTACCTGGGTATTAGTGTAATTCCTGGGGAGCTGGGTGTTTTTAATGAGAAGTAATTTCTCACTGCTTCAGGTTGCTTTCAATCACCTTGTCCTCTCTGCAAGATCAATCCCAGAGATTTAAACCCCAAATATCCAAGGGAGCACCAATGTGATTTTACCTGGAGAGATCCTGGGCAGTCACTGCTGGCAAACCTGCTGGCAAACCCACAAGCAGAGCTGGGGACCGATCACATCAGTTCACCTCTTTCTCCTCTTCTTTGCAGGACAACAGTTGTATCCAACTTTGCAAATGCACAGGCACTGTTTCAGACATTGTTATCATCTAGAAACACAGTTATTTCTAGGTGAGAAGAAATAAAACAGGAGGTATATTGCAGTCCAACACCTAATCCCTGGAGACAGGGAGCACCGCAGGCTCTAGAAGGGAATGCTAGAGATCATAGAATCATAGCATCATTTAGGTTGGAAAAGACCTTTAAGATCAAGTCCAACCATTAACCTAGCACTACCAAGTCTACCACTAAACCATGTCCCTAAGCATCACATCTACATGTCTTTTGAATACCTCCAGGGATGGTGACTCAACCACTTCCCTGGGCAGCCTGTTCCAATGCTTGACAACCCTTTCAGTGAAGACGTTTTTCCTAATACCCAATCTAAATCTCCCTTGGCACAACTTGAGGCCATTTCCTCTTGTCCTATCACTTGGTACTTGGGAGAAGAGACCGATCCCCACCTCGCTACAACCTCCTTTCAGGTAGTTGTAGAGAGCAATAAGGTCTCCCCTCAGCCTCCTTTTCTCCACGCTAAACAACCCCAGTTCCCTCAGCCGCTCCTCAGAAGACTTGTGCTCTAGACCCTTCACCAGCCTCGTTGCCCTTCTCTGGACACGCTCCAGCACCTCAGTGTCCTTCTTGTACTGAGGGGCCCAAAACTGAACACAGTATTCGAGGTGCGGCCTCACCGGTGCCAAGTACAGGGGGATGATGACTGCCCTAGTCCTGCTGGCCACACTATTTCTGATACAAGCCAGGATGCCATTGGCCTTCTTGGCCACCTGGGCACACTGCCAGCTCATATACAGCCGGCTGTCGACCAATACACCCAGCTCCTTTTCTGCCAGGCAGCTTTCCAGCCACTCTTCCCCAAGCCTGCAGTGTTGCGTGGGGTTGTTGTGACCCAAGTGCAGGACTTGGCAGTTAGCCTTGTTGAACCTCATACAGCTGGCCTCGGCCCATCGATCCAGCCTATCCAGATCCCTCTGTAGAGCCTTCCTACGCTCAAGCACATCAACACTCCTACCCAACTTGCTGTCACCTGCAAACTGACTGAGGGTGCACTCGATCCCCTTGTCCAGATCATTGATAAAGATATTAAACAGAACTGGCCCCAACGCTGAGCCCTGGGGAACACCGCTTGTGACTGGTGGCCAACTGGATTTCACTCCATTCACCACCACTCTTTGGGCCTGGCCATCCAGCCAGTTTTTTACCCAGCGAAGAGTATGCCTGTCCAAGCCGTGAGCTGCCAGTTTCTCCAGGAGAATGCTGTGGGAAACGGTGTCAAAGGCTTCACCAAAGTCTAGGTAGACAACATCCACAGCCTTGCCCTCATCCACTAAGCGGGTCACCTTGTCATAGGAGATCAGGTTAGTCAAGCAGGACCTGTCTTTCATAAACCCATGCTGACTGGGCCTGATCACCTGGTTGTCCTGTATGTGCTGCGTGATGGCACTCCAGATGATCTGCTCCATAACCTTCCCTGGCACCGAGGTCAGGCTGACAGGCCTGTAGTTCCCTGGATCCTCCTTCTGGTCCTTCTTGGAGATGGGTGTCACATTTGCTAACTTCCAGTCAACCGGGACCTCCCCAGTTAGCCAGGGCTGCTGATAAATGATGGAAAGTGGCTTGGTGAGCACTTCTGCCAGCTCCCTCAGTCCCCTTGGGTGGATCCCATCCAGCCCCATAGACTTGTGTGTGTCTAAGTGGTGTAGCAGGTCGCTAACCATTTCCCCTTGGGTTATGGGGGCTTCATTCTGCTCCCCATCCCTGTCTTCCAGCTCAGGGGGCTGGGTACCCAGAGAACAATTGGTATGACTATTAAAGACTGAGGCAAAGAAGGCAGTAAGTACCTCAGCCTTTTCCTCATCCTTTGTCACTATGTTTCCCCCTGCATCCTATAAAGGATGGAGATTCTCCTCAGCCCTCCTTTTGTTGCTAATGTATTTATAGAAACTTCTTTTTTTTTTGATGTCTCACTGCACACAGCGAGCAGTAAACTGCTTATTACAAGAGTTTTTCCTCTCCTGAGACAGCCAGAAGTTGCTTAGACTGGACCAGGGAGCTTTTAGGGCTTTTTTTTGATATTTTTACTAAGAAAACGGCCCAAGTATATCTTGTTCAGAATACCACCCAGCTTGTTAATCTCTTTACTTTATAATGGACTTTTGGCCTTTGAGGTGCTCAAATCAATTATGATTCACACTAGTGACATGGCGGACATTGCAGAAGCGTAAAACTGTACATATTTATAAGGTTATCTGTGTTCAGGCACTGTGTATATACTCAGGTGCCAGAATCCAGTTTGGATCTGGTCTGAAATATATTTTTCCCTGAATCTTATCAGGATCTCAGACATAAAATTCCTTTTTTTCTACTGGGACCTCCATGTTTCTTGCTGCTCTCTCACATTCCCTGAGAGCAGTTCCCAGCTGTTCAGAAACAAGGTACCACTTCCTGCTAAACTGACCTTGGTAAAAAAAATCTTTTGAGAAAATGCATTGCTTAGCCCTGATGAACCCCCCGACTCTGAACCTTTATTGCCTTTAGGAAGTGGCAGGATTCTGGAAGGAAAGTATCTGCTGTTGGTATGTGGTTGCAGCTTAATGTGTTATGCCTGAAATAAAACACTGAGGGAAGATTTCTTTTCGATGTCTCGTTGTGGTGGAAGAGTTTTTGAAAAAGCTAAAGACAATACTGAGATTAGGCTGCTGTTGTTTCAGCTCAGTGGCAGACGTTGAAGCTTTGGCTGAAAGCCCATCGACAGGACCAGATGTTTTAGCCTTGCACTTCCTTTGCAATGGGAAGTAATGAAAACTGAGCCTTGTAAATGAAATGGGACTTTGCTGATTTAATTCGTTTGTTGTGTCATTGTGATTCATATCATCAGAAAATCTCTCTGCCAGGGGTTCAGACCAGCAAAACAGAAGCTCGTAAGGGAGCTGCTAATGGGGTTTCACAGGTGCCCACCCATCTTGTTTTCACTTCTCACATGTCATATTTAGTAGCTCCCACCCTGAGAAACCTATGGGAATCTATTAAATTTCCAAAGGCAGGTGCTTTCTGGGAATTCATTTGCCATGATGTGTGAGATACAACCTTTTCCCTTTTATAAACCAGTCTATAAGAGCTCATGGGGGACTTGAATTCAAAGCACAATGCTCAGAGAACATGATGGCCTTCCCAGAGCTCTGCCCTGGATGTGATGTCGAGCATCACTGTGCTACCTGGGTGGCCTGGGTCACGCTTCACACATTTTAGCTCTGATTTATCCCACCTGACTTACCAGAGCATCCTCTGTGCACAGTGCAGAGAGAGATGCCTCCAGGTGTGATTCAGCTGTTTTGGTGGGGAAATCCTCTTTTGAAAGTGTCTGTCTCTGTGTTGCCTATGTAAGGAGTGTGGGCAGTTCTGAGCATCTCCAAAGTGGGATGAACTCAGGGCCAACCGTCTGCAACAAAATAAGAGCACTCTTTTTTTCCCCCTGCTCTTCCCTGCACCTGAATATAAACAGCTTGCTTCCTCTGGCAGACTGTGGTCTAGCACACTGGATATTTTCATAAAGTGACCTCAAGTATGAAAAACTATGTGCACTAGGTTTAAGCATCTTTATTTTCAAATACAGTCAAACAAAGGAGGTACCAAAGGTGGTTGAAGACAGAGTTGGCATTGCAAAAATCCCTGCATTTTCCCTCAGAGCAGTGTTTGTAATTTGTCATGATTTATTAAGGTTTGTTGAAATTAAAGCTAGAAGGAGCCATCATGACCATCTGGTTTGATGTCTCTGCACTCAGTTTTGCCCAGAAGCTTCTGCACGAGAACATTTTCCTGCCGGGAGCATCAGCAAAGCTGCTTCCACACCTGCAATCCCACCAACCTGAGGCTGTCTACAATCACCAGTGCTGACGCTCTCCACAAACCCAGAAATTCGGCACAAAAACCTTGTACATCCTGGAGCAACAACAGCAAAAGCAACAGAGTTAGGGCCATTGTGAATAACTGAAAGGTAACATAAAAGAAACAGATGATAGAGGGAGAGAGAAAAATATCTTATTAAAAAGTCGTACTTAGCAGCAGTCAAGGAAATTTCCTTTAAAAAAAAAAATCAACATTGGAAACAAGATGAAATATATATATTGTTTTCCCACTGAGAAAGACTAGTTATAATTTTTTTTTTTTTTTGCTTTGGTTATTTTAATGACCCGTATGTAGTTTTACATCTACTTCACTGTGTGTTGAAACAGTTTTAAATACAACATATTGCTTAGAAAGCCAGACTTTTACAGATTGTACTATCATAACAGAATAAAAAATTGCGGCACTTCACTCCTATTAAACATAGTTGGAAACAGGTATCTACTTAATGGAGTCAAATAATACCCTAAAAATATGGCTCAGAATATACAAAATGCTGAAATCTTGAAATAGAGGCAATAAAACGTAACAGATTTGAAAGAGGGAAAATGCTGTAAATGAAAACCAGAGAAGAAAGTCTACAATAACAGTATATGACCATCCACAAAGCCAAGCTCTGGCAAATGTTAACCAGTTCAGAAAACAGGCTGGCACTGGTGATCCTAAGCTCGGTAGCTTAGATGAGTTATTGGAAGGTATGCTCCGATTAGGGTCTGTTTTATGGTAGATATGAAGAATGGGATTTTTAACAATCCTTTAGCTCTCTTCCCGTAAACCTTCAGCTGACTTCAGTAGCTGCAGAGTTCAGTAGAAGCTGAGGCTTTTGAAAATCCCACCCAAAATGTTTCATGTCTGCACGTATTTGGTCACAACTGATATTTTGAAGGAGAGGATGCTGAAAACAAGATTGATCAGCCTTGCAGTTACACATTTTAAGGCAAGAAGGAGCCATATTTGTTTCTCCTCTGCATTTTCTCACGACAGAACCGTCATATTTCACTGAGTAACTTCTACACGCAGCCAACTGCTTTGTTTGCATGAAGCTGACAACATCTGGGGGACGCTTCAGGAGATGGGAACCCACCATTTCCTTTGGTAATTTGTTTCCTCAGACTCACCCACTCTGTTAGATAATTGTGCCATATTTCTTGTTGGGATGCCTTTGACTGTAATTTTCAGTCTTTCTGTGCTATGTTAAAAGCCTTTTGATATCTGATATATACTGTCTTTAAAGAAAAAGTGTAGTCTTTCTGACACTGAAATCGTATCTTCCCTTGATCTTTTTGTGGGCTTCAGAAGAGTGAGTGCCTGACATTTCTCTGTAAGGCACATTTTCCCAGCTCTCCAACCATCAAGACCTGTGTGTATCTCTATGCTCCAAATTTTTGTGAATGTGGTATTGAAAACACGTGCCCAAGTTATGGTATTACACCTTGTACAATAACGTGTTTCTGTACACGCAGACCTGTACATGCATATGTAGAAAAATAGCAAGCTAAGTCACAATATGCGTTAAGGACATGAAGACGAAAGGAACACCTTTGTACCTGTAACAGATTGCATGTTAACTCTCTAGCCTTAGAAGACATCTTTTTCTTCCATCTAAATCTAGCAGAGCTGGATAAAAAGGCATCAGGCACTGTTCATTGTTACAGAAATTAAAAAAATGAAGTTTGTCACATTCTTTTCCCCCAACAGTTTAGGTACTTTTATGACTTGCATCTTTCCACTCTTCTTCTCCCCAAGCAATTTACTTAAACGATGTTTTGGCAGCTTGTGGTATAATCAAATGTTTTATTCAAATGGCTGACAAACAGTTGGGAGAAAATGTACCATTGTTAAATATTTTATATGCTAATGTTTTCCTGAAAAGCTGGGCACCTGCCTGCTGGAGTCCTCTGTGATCCCCAGGAGATGTCCACAAAAACAGGAGTCAGACTGCTGATTAAGCAATATTTAAATAACAGAAATAACATCCTCAAGTTTTCTCATTGCATTTCAAGGAAATAAAGAAGGCCATAAAACTGTCCTCATCACAGTAAGCTAACCCCATGTGTGGGAACATTACTGAAAATTGCAAAGCCATTTACATCCTGGCTGGCAAATAACAAGCTGCATTTTTCTTCTTAATATAATCTAAAACATTCCAAAACACAGACAAATATAATGGAAACACTGACAAGCCTTTACTCACAGTGTCATTGAGGCATCATCGATGATTTAACTGCAACTACAAGTGATTAAATATGTTGCTTCTAATAATTTCTCATGGCATGGTATCTCTATAATATTGCACGTAGGGACGTGCTGGCATGTGTAAAATCTTATCCCTACTAAGCGCATGTGAAGATGAAAGTGATTTCTTCTAGACACCGCTATAAGAGACGTGATTCTTCTCTGCAAACAGAGGAGCAGCAAGACTGAGTGGGGGATGTGACTTTACCTCCATTAAAAGCTTTGATTAGACAGATCCCGGAATATTGTGTCTGTTTGTAGTATCCACATTTTAGTAACGATACAAGATGGGAGAGAGGTCAGGGGGAAAAAAAAAGATTTTATTGCAGCAAAATTTTTTCACAGCCAAAGAAAATAATTTGTAATGAGGGATTTATGAAGCAAGTTCTTAGGTTATCAGAAGAAGACTGAAAATAAAGGTCAAGAGATGAATTAATTTCAGTCTGTATGTTCTTTCACACAGAGAAAAGTACTGAGACCAGTGGTCCCTCCACTGTTATGAACACAGGCACAGCCAAGTTGAAGCCAGACATGTTTTTATGGAAGAACAATTAAACTTTGGGAAAATTTCCCATGAGAAGTAGCTGGATTCTCCACCTCCTGCCATTCTTGGAAAGTGTCTTATGCCGGTGTCTGCTGGAAGACCTGCAGTGAGCAAACACAAATCACTGGACTCACTTGTGGGACAAGAGAACAAGCGTCCATGTCACATGGACACACTGATACAACAGATGTTCTGCTCTCAAAACCCGCGAATGAAAAGTGAACAGAAAACTTACAGCCTCTGCGTAGGTGCAACAGGTTCAAGCCATGATGGTGACTCCAACGTGGTGGCCAAATCAAACTTAGGTTTATGTTCATGCTCTTTTGGGGGGAACTGCAGGTGTCTCTCAACCATTGCAAAGGAATCTAATGTTTAATATGGCCACCAAATAAATGTCAAGAGAATTTTTCTGAAGCATGAGACGTAAACAAGCACCCCACTCCTTCCTGCATTACAGATTAACTTCAACATAGGGCAAAGCCTGCTACATTTCATTTGTCAGCTCCTTGTTGAACAAGATCAACCCCCACACCAAGGAACATATCTTAGTTCTCAACGTAAAGACTTCTGCAGTGGCTGAGGCAACGGAAGAGAGAAGTCCACAATGACCTGTTTATTCAGTAGAAGACCAGTAATTTCTTTCTGTCAGCAGCAGAAATAGAAAATCTTTGTAGGTATAGATGTATACAAGGCAACTGCTTCCAACCAAGCAGCTTGAGTGCCAATATTTAGAGATGGGGCACAGGGCTGCCTTTTATAAGTCTGTTAAAACACCAATGCAGCTCCTAAATAGAGCTGTTATTTTGGCTATGAGATCTAACCAGAAAAATTGGCTGGGTAATGAATGGGATACTCAACTGATTTCTACATTTGAATAGAGAGAAACTATACCTCAGAAGGAAAATACCCATGGAAGTGTCTGCACTTTGCAAGTGCCTATTCTAATTAAATATTCATAGCACTTTGAAAAAAGTGTTGGACCCGTGTCATACAAGCAGTATTCCATGTGTCTGCCTGGGACGTTTCTAGACTTTGTAATTTCAAACAAGGAAAGAATGCTCAAAATTGGATCCTTATTCACTTTCCCCTCTGCTGGAAAAAACAAAAATAAACTGAAGTGGATTTTAAATGACAAATGAGGTCTTGTCAAAGGGACTGTAATATCTCTTCTTCCATGTTCCAGTCTGTGATCAAGGGAAGCTTCCTGGCTTTGGAGTAATGTAAGGCACACCAGCAAGAGACCGTAACATGCAGCTGCCTAATAGGATTTTCAAGTTAAACAGACAAGACAAGCTGGTAAGAGGGGAATGCTACCTTTGTATTTTATGGGTGGGAACTGAGGCAGAATGGTTTGTCCCAGGCAATAGTAAAAGGCTGTGACCAATGTGGGGTGCAAATACAAATGAGAGCCAGGTGCCTGCAGTGTGGGCCAGATGGGCTTGTAGCCTTGGCTCTCTGCAGGCTCTGTCTTCAGCTTGAACATGTTATCCAGGTTTGCTGTGCAGTACAGAGTGTGAGGGAGATGCCTCCAGAGGGTGAGTCATTCCTCTCCCCTCCCTCATCCCACCCCACCACCGGAGATGGGCAGCTCATCCAGCACCTCATGTGCAAGTGATGAAAACAAACCCCACCCAGCACCTTCTCTCGGGGTTACATTTAGCACTTGCTGGTTCCCAAATCATTGGGAGAGGAGGCAGGAGAAGGTTTACATGGATCCAGAGCTAGCACTGACTGTGCCTTGTGCAGCTGTGCTGGTATGACACTGAGAAATGGTTGGGACAAGCTGTGCTATCACTGTGGAGCGATGTCCTGGAGCAGCACTAGCTTGGAGGTGTTGCTCTGTGGTCTAGAAACAGCCTGTGTTTGCTCTGATGTGGTGCAGATGAGGGAAAACACGTAGTTAAATTGTACTAAAACCTCAGACATCCTTAGAAGTCCTGTCATTGTAAATTGAAATACTTATGTGGAACTAGGACCTCTGCTTTCGATGTTTGCAACCAAACATTGTGCACAGCATGCACAATCATGCACATTGATTCTAAAGTTAAGGTGAACAGTTGCACAAATATATTCTTATTACAAATCTGATATGCGCTGCAGCCCACAGCAGAAAATATGCTGTTTGAGAGACCACTTTTTGAAAATGTGGGTACGTGTGTATAACTTGGCTGAAAGATCACTAAGGCATTGATACAATAGCCACTATAAATATTTGAAAGGTGTCAACATCAAGGTCTAGATTTTACCCACAGATGCCAGCACAATGTTTCCATTGATTAGCTGTTCTGTAATATAAGCCTGTGTATGGAAAATGTATGTTAGAAAGAGTCTTATATAGATCACGCCAGGATTTCACTTCCCCTGCTTTGTTGTATCAGTCTGAGCTGACTAAACCCACTGGAAGTTTCCAGATGTTTTTATTACAAGTTAAAATCAGGAGCTTATTGTAAAAAATAAAAAAAAAAATCAAAAATTTCTGGACTGACTGAGGCTCAGAACTGGATCATTATTTGGGTCCATCATTTCCTGGATAATATTCTCTTTTGATTAACAGGTCAGTAAGCAGCTTTAACTACCATAACACTCATTCAGGGTGTTAATATTCCTTTTATGTGGATACTGAACTGGAGGTTATTCTCTGTCTAGTGAGCTACTTGCATTGTGTAGGTGTGCTCAAACCTCTCCTCTTCAGAACACTTAGGAATCTCAAATCTTTGTTATTATTCATGCACTTAGCTTGGTTTGATGCTGTGCATCTTTGTAACACCCGTACGTACAAAATGTCACCTGTCACAATTATAGCAGAGGTGGGAGCACAGATCAGACCTTCTGAGCCTGCGGTCTTATGTTCCAACTCAATAAAGCAGTTTACACATGCTGCCTCGTTTTATGATGGAAAAGGGTCCTGTAAGTCCCATTAACTTTGTGAAGCTAATTCTGCATTTGAAGTTAGCTATGTGCCATATCTAATGCCATATCTAATAGAAATAGGACTTCAACTGCATTGTTAATTATTTTCAGCCTGTGATGCTCACACATATCCTCACCATTAATAAAAAGCATCTTCCATGGAAAATGCTTTCCACATGCGCATAATTAATTCCCCTTTTATTATAAAAAAATTGGTCAGAGAAATTTTTAAGGAACAAAATTAGATTGAAATAGATTCCAAAATTAGTACATTTCACAAAGGATGGTCAATAACTTGCCTATCAGAAGGAAATCATTAAAATGTTACAAAAGAATTAAAACTTTCCATTTTGACTTTTAGAAACGGAGCCCACTATCCTCTTATTTTGAAACACGTTTATGTTTTGATTTTTTTTTACTTTGCATACTAGTAGCCTTTAAAAGTTGAAATTAAATGATGTTTTTTAAAAAAATAGATATTTCAGTGAACTAAAAAGATCATATTTGAGATAATTTCTCTTTCATGTAGAATCTTGAAATATTTGGGGTTTTGCCCTGATTTGGGCAGAAGCCAGTCTGGAATTTCTAAGCTCCTTCACAAAGTGGAAGCCTGGAGCTTCTGTTTCCATGCAGCTTTATTACAAAATTACTTAGTTGAGCCCAGAGAGAGGAACCAATGCATTTTTCAGTTTAGTTTCCATTTGAATTGAGCCATGGCTGAAGCTGTTCCAGGTCAAATTGAACAAAACTTCAGAATAATGGTTTTGGTTCAAGGGAAAAAAAAAAGAATTAGAGATTCAAACCAGTTTTTTTAAGTCCCCTCCCTAATCTAGTATTACGAAGCTGTAGGTTAGGCTGAACTAAGCCCATCCCGCCTGTTTAATCTATTCAGCACAGAAATTTTGTCCTTAAAATGAAAATATTAAAGAACTGGTTGCTTTAGGCTGGTCTTTTTTGTTTCTTTCTTTCGTTTTATCTTACAGCAGTTAATACACCCACAGATTTTTAGTCAACAGAAACAGCGTCCAGATTTTACATGCAAAAGAAATACTCCATAAAAGCATTTAATTAGGTTACAAATAGTCCAAGGGATGTTAATATTTACCCTGTAGATGACGGGCTTCCTTTGTTTGCAAGACCTTGATGTGAAAATCATTTTGACCCCATTGAGAATAATGGTAGTGATATTTTGTTAATGGTGTTGGCACAGGGACAGAATACAGGTGCCCTTTTATTGAACCACGTCTCGCTGGTGAGTGGCAGGGTGGCAGGCAGTGGGTGACTGGGTCTGACTCGTCCTGGAGAGTGTCAAGCTCTGCGCGAAGGGACAAGGAACCTGTGTGCAGCCGCAGGCAGATGCAAAACGAGCTGCACAGCTGCAGACTGCAAACCTGCTCAGATCATGGTATCGGGCTTTAATTTAACCGGCTCTTTTGACGAACATTATTTGTCCGTTAGCAAAGAAACTCTCAGCTGGCCTCCAGGTGACACCAAGTTGTGCCACAGCAGAGGGTGTGCCCAGGTAGGTCCCCAGTGGTCTCTGTATTTTGAGATGCAGGAGACAAACTGGTTCTGGCATTTTTATGTGCTGTGTGTTCTTGCAGGTTGTTTTATTACCCTTGGAAGTGACTCACCTTCTTACAAAAAGCAGAGCTCCCTGGGCTTTATGCACGTGTTGTAGGAGAGTGAAAGCATCACCATCAGGTACTTCTGCGGCCTCTGTGCCCAGCAAGGGTTTCCTCCCAAAACTCCTAGCTCTCACACCAGTGGGGACCATAATTCTGGTCCCACCATACCACCATGCCCTGGGCGACTGTCCTACTCACAAGTCTCAGCTGCCACGTTACTAGGACTGTTTATTCGGTAGGGCCTAAGGTATTGTTATAGATGCTGCGGATGCTGTAGGTACTCTCAGATGTGTGAAGAGGTGGTACCACGTTCTGCATTCATATTTAGTCCAAAAGAAGTAGAAGACCTTTCCTAATCATTAGAGCAATAAGAATAGCCTTCTAGTTAGAGTAAAATAGATAAAAGGCCAAAACAGTCTGCAAATGAGGCACAAGTGATAGTGGAGGACACTATGCATGACTTGGGCCTGTGTAAGGAGATGAGTAGACAAATTCCCTTGCACTTTTGTGCAAGATGAGGATAACCAGGTATATCTCTGTTATGGCTGGCTGTAGGGGCCGAAATCTGTGATGGGTGGTGTCAGAGTAGTAATGCTGAGATGATGCCACATCTAACCATGGCTGAGTGCAAACTCAAGTGTGGAACTAGCATTCGCTTTTTTTTTTTTTTTTTGAGCAGGTGAATGCAGTAATTCCAGATTTCTTTCTAGATCTTCAAGCTTCCTTTCTAAATCTCTGCATACTACAGCTGGTACCTGAAAATGATACCACTCACCATACAGTACATCTAGCATTCACCCTGTCTGAATCTGCCTGAAGCTCAGCCACTAGGCTACCCAGATCTTAGAAACAGAAACACTCTAGGAGAGGAATATTAGCCTCTTTCCAAGATTAAATGTGCACTTAAAGTGCTGTTTTCAGATGGTATTCTGTTCTGGTGTTAAACTCCACAATTAAAGGCGGTGTATTCTCTTAATAAGCACAAAGACTGGGCAAACTTGTTCCGAGGAGTGGTAAGTCCTGGCAATAAATACCATTCCTGGGGAGAAACTGAGAGCTTGCTGTACTCCAAAGGAGCAGAAATAGCAGGGACACTGGAAAATGTAGTAGGAGAAAATACTTATCCTGCCTTGGGGAAGAGGGGAAGGTGGCCTCTTAAATCCCTTCCTACTCTTTATTTCTGTGACTCATCCAGACCTGCCTGTAATGGGCTGTTGCATCGCCACATTGTTAGTTTAACTTCTTTGTATCCTGAACAGCCAGTGGGTCGGTAAAAGAAGCTCTTTGTGCCTTTGGTGGGAGAGAATGGCACAAGGGTTGTTCTTGGAAGAGGCCCAGGGAAAGTGTGGGGTGAGGAGGGAGAAGGGAGTGAAAAAAATTGCCAGAAAAGGAAAAAAAAAAAAAAAAAAAAAAAGAAAAAGGGTGTCTGTTTCACAAACCCTGACCTTCAGCAGAACTGCCATTTCCTGAGACTGCACAAAATGTCCCGACCCTCAGCGTTTGCACGCCTGGCAAGGAGGGATGGAGCCAGACATTGACACCGCCACAGAGCTGGCTTTCCTGGGTCCCAGGGAAAAGCTGATGGGCAACCAGGTCAGTGACTACCTGATCCTGTCTTTACCATGAAGAGCAGTGCAAGCTGAGCAGTGATGCTTGGCTTGGCTTGAAGTGGAAGGAGGAGCCGCGTGCAATAACCATTGCCTTTCACACGAGAGTCTGAAAAGGCAGCATTTCCAGCAGCCGTGTTGTCTTTGAAACACATTGTAAACAGGCTAGCATACTGCTGAATAAAACTTACCCTATTTAATTACTACATCCCCTGGTGAGGTGAGCCCTCGGAGAGCTGTTTGGACCCTCCTTCTCTGGTAAGCATTTTGTTCTCTGGTGCCTCATGAGTAAATGTGCTGCTGAGAGAAGGAAACAGGTCAGATTTCTTGGAGTATAGAGAAGATCTGGGGTTATTCCAAGAGGAACAGCCAAGTCAGATGGGGACCATCTTTCTGGTAACAGAGTCCAAGTGGGGAATAGTAAGGGAGGAGCCTTATCAGTTCAGAATAACTTTATTTTCTCTGCTTCAGGGAACAATGCATTTATTTGGGTCAGCGACGACACTGCTAACACTGGGAAGGAAAGGTGGGAGGGAATGGCTACATGCCATGTTCCAACAGACTTTTGTCAGTGCCAACAATGGACAATACTGGATTTTTATCACCAACAGTTTTTCTGGAATACTTCAAGGAATGTATTTCATATTAGATAGAAATGAGTCTCAAAATCTTATAGAAATTGAAAGCTTCATGGCTGAGAGTGAACTGGGGTTATAATTACAGAACAAACATTACCCCCAGAAAGACAATGGAGCCAGCAGCCGTTGCACGTTAAGGGCATCTAGGTCTTTCTTTCCTCCTGCAGGCACTGGGCACAATAACGTGCTAGAGCAAGAAACTGAGCGGAATATCCTCTGAAAGATCTCTTCTTTCTTCCTCTGACTGTTTCACAGAAATGTGTTGCTTTTCTACATAAAAATGGGGCAGTGTTTTGAGGGAGGGACGCAGGCCTCATCTTTGCTAGCGGCTGGAGGCACTGGATAGTAAAGTCCCTCCAGAACGTGAGGTGTCTGTATTCCAGCTCCAGCTCTGACTCAGAAAAAAACAAATTCCTGATTACTTGCAAGACAAAGCAAGTAAAGAATAGTTCAGATGTCTTCCATGTTCTGTATTTTTTCTTTTGGTGTGAATCCTACATTTTTCCATTGCTCAAAATAATGGTGAACATCTGCTTGGCTAAGATATCTGGGACACTGCAGGAGAGAGGGAAACATCTTGAGAGGTGTCATAATCTACATCAATCATGTATATAGTGTTGCTATGTTGTACTTTTGTAGTTTATGCCAAACTTCTCACCAAAATCCTCCAGAAATTGAATGGATACACCCAAAAGGTGGGAACCTTTCCCAGCTTCTGGGTCTTAGGCTGCACTTGCCACATCCTCACTATGCATTAGAAAGAGAGATGGGTGCACACGCGTCTGACTGTCTGCCCTGGTTTCCAGATGAGGGTAATATGGATAATTAGGCAACTCAGAATGGCAAAATGCTGTGGAGCTCACCCTCCGTGCCGCTGAGACACAGCCAAAGTCAGCACAGACAGAGACTAGTAAATCGCCATTGGCACAGATATGCTAATTGTTATGAGCACCAAAAAATGAATATGTCTGTAAATGACAGACGGATATGTCAATCCATATGTCTATCAAATGATAGATTCCTCTATTCCTCTCCTCAAATAAGAGATAGTTCTCTCCTCAGATAAAGCCTTAATAAGCTGTTTCTTGAAGGGAAAGACTCTGTATGTATGGATCTTTTGCCTTGTGATTCCAGGACATCTGGACAAAGGAAGCTTGATGAGAGCCAAACTTACTTTGTTGTTTGTTTTCCAAGTGTGTTGAATTCTTAGTACTGTGTTAGCGGTGTGTTGGGTAAGTCAATTGGTTTTGTTGTCTTGGCTTTAGATTGTCTGAACAGTTCTGCAGCTAAGAAGTCATGTCTCCAGTGAATGGTTTGGCCAAAGCTATTAGTGGATTGACATGTGTCTGGGAGAATGACTAAGGAGGATGGACAGTAGCCTACAAATCAGGGCACTCAGATGGGATGGAGAAGATCTGGGGTCCAGACCTTACTTTCTTCTTGGCCATATAACTCTTGCCTGACGGACTTTATTGCAGCACAGGTTCAATAGGATGGATAGAGCATGACCTCTTTTTCCCTATCAACCAGACTGTTCTGTATCTTGAAAGCTCCTGCCGAGAGGAAGATGTTGACTGGAGTTAATAAGTTTGGTGAGAAAACTAAATATCATAAAATAAAGCATACCCTCTGCCATGGGCTGGGTGCTGAGTTTTTTCTTACAGATGTTCAGTTTAGTGCTTACCTGGGGTTGTGCATGTGACTTTGACTCCTAATTGAATTGATCTGTAATGACCCGCCGCTGTTCATTAATAGGGTTTCCATTATGCAAGTTTGAGTTTCAGCACCCCTTTAGTCTGCCTGAGCTGTGCAAGGTCATGTCACTATGCCTGGTCTCCTCAGGTACTCATGCAGATGCTCTGAGCTGTGCTTTTTTCACTGCAATGTGTGCTACCTTTGCCCAAGCATTGCATTTTAGCTGATATTTATGCCAGCTAAACCAGACCGAAAATATACAGCTCACTATCCTTGTTTAGGTCCCCCGGCACTCCTGTGCCATTGCACACTAAGGACGAGCAGTGCCATGCCAGGCTACAGCCAGAGGCTGGGCATAACAGACCAGTCCTCATGCCTTGACTGCAGTTTCAGGCTGCTCCCACCAGTGAGCCCTGCTGGCTCAACAGTCGTATCATAAATCACATTTCAGTGCTGCTTTCATCTCCAAAACACATCATAAACATTAATCTTAACATCCCTGTTAAGTACCAGTAGGTTCAGTGGTCAAAATTTAATAACTTGCAGACATTCTATTATCCAAGACAGCAGTTCCCCACTGTGCAGAGCTGAAAATAACCCGGCACGTAGATGATGATATTTATTGCATCAGTGTTACCTTATGAGGCAGATCCTGATGAATGTCTTGGGACATGCATCAGTTTGGTGACAGCGTTCAGAATTCTGTCCCATGCCCACAGTATTAAAACCAGGTGCTCAAGTATGTGAAAACTGAACTGGTAAGAAAATAATAATAATAAAAAAAACTTTTTTCAAAACTGTAGAGGTAGATTAGATTTTGCGTTTGATTTAAGGGGCAAAAATCCATTGATTTCATGCAGTGTTACATGTAGAAACTCTGGTGTTCATGACTAAAGGGAAGCCATAACACCAGAAGTCAGTCTGGGTAAGTGTAGCTGAATGCCAGTGTTCAGGCTGGTCATCCTGCGAGGCTGAAGTCTGATCTAAGGCAAATCAGGTCATTGTGCAGCATCATGTGCAGCAACACTCTTTAGTGAGGGAGAGACCAGACACTTCTCTGAGGTTAAAATAGATTTTGATGCAACACGTAGAAACCCATCCTGAACAAAAGTCAACAAAAAAGGGGTTTCGGCACTCGCTGGATTGCAAAATGTTAGCCAGCTGGATTTTTCTCGCATCAGGCTAGCTAGCGGCTTTGAAAACCACTACTTCTTTGATCCCTGTCCTAGCAATACTGTTGGACCTCTGCTGTACAATGAGCTCGAGGTCAGTAAAAGATTTTTCAGTTGTGGTGGAAGCATTTAAGTTGGAATTTGTTAAATCAGGGGCACAATTCCACGGGTAGAAATTGAACTCTACGTGTGACATTTCTCTTCTTATTACACTTTAAAGTATTAAATCGTGCAGGTTTTTATTTCCATTAAAAACAAGTTGCCAGATTTAGCATTTTGTTACTTTGAAGTCATTCTTTTATTCTCCCCCAAAGGGCTTTAACTTTCAGACATGGTTATCCTTAAAAATATATTTTGAATGTTGGTTTTGAAACCTTACAAAGGATATGGCATTGGAGAAATTCAGGATGGAATGGCTTTCTCAAGGGCAACAGTCAGGGAACAGCAAAATATCTCCATTTTTCTTCCACCCCCACATTTCCCTTCAGTTTCCAGTATATTTAATTGGCTGTCAGCTCTTTCTACCTCCTGTACAGAGTTTAATGCTGAACTTTTAGGTAAGCTTCTCTTAGGATTAGTTTCTATTGAAACTGGTTCCAGAGGATTCACCCACTCCCAGCAGCAATCTGAGTTAGCAACACCTGTGGCTGCTCCTTTGCAAACATAACCATAATTAATACATTAGAGCAATGTTCCTAAAGTATTGAAAAGCAAGCCAAACTTATGGATCAAGGCATGATCTGTAATGGATAAGAGCAGGGAAGTCTCACTGTGAGACCACAGAAATGTGAAAGACACTTTGCTACACCTGGGTGCTCATTGACAGCTGTAGGGAGAGGGACAGGCTATGAAGAAAATCTCCTCAGAGCAGCCAGCTGATTTGGTTTTATAGCTTTACTTCAGATAGAGAGCTGCAGCATTCCCCACTGTGGGAAGTGCACGAGGGGAGAAACAAAGAGTACTCAAGGGGACATTTACAGACTTACTTGGTCAATCACAGGAGAGGCCACAGACGTCGCTGTTACTGCACTGGCCCTGGAGTCCCTGTGAAAGGCATCTATCATTGCAAGGACATCCACACAGCAGTCTGCCATCTCTAATGTTACTCTCCTTCTCCCCCACAACCATACAGTGCCTTCAAATCTAATTCCAGCTCCTTCTACGTGTTAAGAGGACACAAGACCAGGGCTGATCATCACCTTGCTTGCGTTACGCTCCATCTTCAGAGAAGAGAATAATCCATCAGTCTGTTTTTCTCATAGGTTATCCTGGCTTAGCCCCAACCTTCTTGCTTCTGCTGGAAGCGTGAATATGACTGTCGTGGAAATGGCCAACCAAAAAGCAACTGGAATATAAGTGTTTGTGAGCCAAGACATGTCCTTCTACACAGCCTGGAAAGTCTCAAGCACCATCGATGACATGACCATAAAGCAAGTGAGAGGAGACAGGAACTGCCATGCACCTCTGGAGTGTTTCACAATGATCAGCTCCAAGCAGAGCCCTCCCTTGCAGAGACCTCAGTGCCTGTGCCCATTGGAAGAAGACCTGGTAGGAAACTTAACTGGAAAATTCTTACTGCCACCTTTCTCTCCATTTTCTTTTTCCCCAAAGCACTTAAATCTTTAGGGGAAGCAGGAAACTTTCTTTAGAATGATCCACTCAGTGACAGCTAAAACCCTCTGTCTCTTTGTAGTTACCACTATCATTTTCTATGCAGTATTTATGAAAAAATAATACAAATGGTTTCTGATTACACCAACACAGGAGAAGAAACATTTATACATGGATGTAATTTCTTTTTCTTTTAAGATGAAATAAGATTCTAGAGGTATATAATTTTAAATTATTTTAAATTCCCCCAGGTAGCATTTAGAGGGGAATGACTTTGCCTGTTTCCAGTTCTCAGTCATGAGATGTCTTCCCAGACTTACAGTGTATTCAAATATTTTTGTTCTTTCAAAAATAAAATTTTCTGTTAGCTGAAACTAACCCCCAATTCAGAGAGCACAGTCTCTGCTGCTCAGACTTGCCAAATCAAATTTCTTTTGCAAACTCAAAAGTCATGTGTAATCTCCTTTTATATCTAATTTTCCTTTCTTTTTTATCCTCTTCAGTAAAGCTCTAACAGATAAGCTTTTCAGCCTTTGCATTCTTTGACATGCACAAGGTGGCACGTGTAGAACTGTCCCTTTTGTCTAGGCAGTCCTTCAAAGTCTGGACTGTTCTCTGACTTCATGTGAAGTTTAAATCAAAAGTAAATATGCCAGTAAATATGCCTCACCTCATGGGCTAATGATTTTTGGGGGCGGAATGGTCTTTCTCATGGTGTTTTCTCTGGCTTGACTTCTTGTTCTGAGATGGTTCAGATCCCAGGGGCCCCACTTAAATATGAGGCTTTGAGTTTTGCAAACTCACCATGATACTAAATATGGCAACAAATGCTAAAGGAAGAGTCAGCTTAAAACTGTGCAGAACTGATTTAGCAAAGGAGGTTAACATTATTCAGATTGTGCTTTTTGCAAAGGCCCTTTATGGCCTTCATAGGCATGATGTCATTATTACCAATATTTTTCTCTTACTCGGGTATCTGCAATGCATCTCTTCTGTATTATAGTTTTTCATATGTGCAGGAAGAGGAGAGGTTTGCTGAGCTGCCTGTTCGCTCATGTCTTTGTCTACTCTGCTGACAAACATCCTGATGTGTCCTTGGTCTTTTTTAATTGATCCACCACAATTGTGCAATGCTTGGAATGAGATTTTCATGCTTAATTAAGGGTTTGAGCTACTGAGTGATGTAGAAAATGAGGAGAGTAAGAGAACTGAATAACATGGGGTATACAAGAGTCTGAACAAGAGGCAGAAGGTGAAATGCAGGTGTTTGAGAGGTGGGAGTACAAGCAGAGAGTCTGAGGAAGAGTACAAAACGTCAGAGTTTTGCACTTGGAAGAGAAGCTAAAGAAACCACATAGGAAGCAGTAATGGGGGGAAGGGTCCAGAGTTAGGGGAAGGTTAAATGTGGATGGAGTTGTGCCTGAAGAACTGGGAAGAGTTGTCCTCTATGAGTACCAGAAGCAGACAGAGCCTTGGGAAAGCCAAAGGCTGTTGCACCGAACCAAAAGAGAAAGTCTCCTGTTAGGTACTAGGCACAATCTATACACATTAAGGAACAATGTGGTGCCATCCCACCATAGCAGAAGTGCAGGAAATGTGCTGCTCCTACTCTGAGGATGTCTCCTGCATGTCTGTGAGGACCGTTATGGTGAGCAAAGTGGTTCCACTGCCACCAACCTGTTGTTGTCCCACAACCACCAATTCACAAGAAGAAAGGGCTATAGTTCGGCTTTCCCCAGGTCTGTTTTGGGTGTCCTGCCTTGCAAGGGAACAGACAAGAAGTTTGTCCCAGGAGAATAATAGCATCTTAGTAGTCTTCCTTTCTGTCCATGATTCAGTCAATAACTATGCTTACTTAAATGGCTTGGTATGTAGATGGAACAGGGTTTTTTTTTTTCCGAAAACCACTCGCTAAACTGTGTATCCTGGATGCTAAGAACAAAAAATACCCACTAGTATTTTTCACTGCCCCATAAAAATTGTAAAATTGCCCTTTAAGAGAAAAAAAACTGGAGCGAGAGCGCATACAAACAATTTTCTTCAACAAAACTGACCTTTGCATGCTGCCAAAGGTAGTAAGGGGATCTTCCAAAAAAAGTCAAATGAGTCTCCCTGACAGGAAAAGTAAATGCAATTATTGTTATGAAGAATTGCACTGGGATCCCACTGCAATTGTTTAGAGAAATGACAGTGAGTCAGTCTCAAGGAAACGAGTTTGAATGAAGTTAGGGTTTTGTAGAGTGATACACTGGTCATTATCATTCAGGATATTATCATCAGTCAAGGAAATTACAGGCCCTTCTATATTCTTACAAAAAGTCTGAGGTTATGATTATCTTGGTTGGATGATTATCTAAGGAACAGCAGTCAAGATTCCTTTCCCTCTCTAAGACTCAATCAGTACAGAAATTCTCCTGGCAACTTTGTAAGATGGTTGCAAAAAAAAAAAATCATAAAAAAGTCAGTCCTAACATAATTTAACTGTGTCCATTTCAGATAGAGTCTCAGCATGCTTTAATATACGCGCAGAATAGCTGACTTACAATACAACTGCTCATCCCAAGCCTTTGACCATGTAACTCGCCCACTGGCTGGAAGCATGAAAATGGCAATGCCGATCTTTTTCATTGGTGTGTCCTCAGCTACCGTTATCCACCATCCAGAGTGAGTAAGATTTTCAACTGCTGACAACAGTCACCATCAGATAGGATGAACTGGCTAACAAGGAATTCCAAAACCTCCTGATTCACAACCACCATTTCAGAGAGCATGAGGAAATGTTTCTGATAAATTACCATCCTTAAATGTCTTGTAAATAAACACCTTATGGCACCTTGACATGAGACAGTTGATAAATGACTGAGTGAAAAGACAGTGGGTACATTCAGATGATGTTTCCATTTTTTAACATGGTACATTTGCACTTTTTCGGAAGAGAAACAAGGGACTTCCTAACCTTTAGCTTACAAATAAAAAATAGAGATACAGCAAAGTGGTGGATTTAACCTCTGCGTAAGTATGTGTTAATTTCAATTCCTGAGAGTGTGCCGCATTAAACTGTTCTTGACAGAACTTAACAGGAATTTTGGACATTGTACATTAATAAATAAGTACTACCTTTGTTATTTTAAGTGCAGTGGTTTTCCTTAGTTGAGAAAGCCTGGCTTTCTCACTTGATTTATATGATGCTGTGTTAAAAAAAGGTAGTAATGATACGTGTGTTATTCATGTACTTGGAAGTCTCAAAGGATTTTAAATATATCTTGACACGTATGCTCATAAATTGTGTCTAAGGTAGACATTCTGGCAAACTGGATATGGAATTAATGTTCTTGAGACTTCCAAACACCATTGATCAAAAATACTTTCAAAATTCTCCAGAACTCTAAACTGATTTCTTTTGAACCTGCCTGTGTGGTCAGTGCACCATCTATCAAATTGTCTTCAGCTTGGAGACGTAGTTCATGGGCCCAGGCTGCGTTTCAGTGCAAATTCTTCCCATCGCGAAGGCTTGATTTCATCAGTCTGAGATGGAGCAGTTGAGTGCGAGTCTCTAATGAAGCAATATAAAGAGTGAAACATGAGTGAGTACAGAGCTCAGTGTTCCAAATGTGCGTGTGTTTATGAGTTTCTCAGTGATGATCTTTTTACACTCAATCTAATCTGTGAAATGCAAAGACTTTTGCAAACAGCATGTTTACTTTAAGCAGTGAGCCACGCGGTTTCTGTGGGGTGGATTTGGAAGGATGTTCTTGAGAAGATTTGGAGAGGCAGAATCAAACACAGCAACGGGCTGAGAGCAGGATTCTGGATTTGCTTCCCTCTCTGTATATGAGCTTAACTCCTCTGAACCTTTTTCTACAAATCTCCCACACCTGTTAATATTATAGACTGTTTTGGGCACGAAGAGTAATTTTTCCTTACTGTCTGTATAGTGCTAACAGCTGTTGTAGCCTTCAGGTAAGAGTGTAATCCCAATAAACATTGCTGCATTCTGGTCTGTACAGCTAGCCCAAGTGGAGGCCATGAAGGTTATTTTGCTTAGGAAAAGCAGATGGCAACCTAATATTTCTTTGGCAGAAAGCATTATTCTGGATGCAGCAGTAACAAAACTGGAGTCAGTTCCCTTGCTTGCAGTTCCAAGTCCTTTCCAAGCCAGCCTCCTTCCCAAAATGTGTCCCTGATGTCTTCCAAGGTATACTGCAAGGGCTTCCTTACCTACTGCCTTTTTGATGCTTTCTGCAGCTGGGTTTTTCCAGCTTTTGGAGAACAGAGTGTTACTTGTCCTGGCTGCTCATCTCCATACCACAGCATGTTTCCACAGTAATTTAGAGAAGATAGAGATTTCATTATTTATAATGAGGTTTACTTTTTTCTCCCCCCCTACAAGGCCATTCTAGCTTCCACTGATCTGACCAAATCTCATTCAAACCTACTTCTTGCCTGATTACCTTTTCAGCATGTGGAAAGGGTCTTTCTGTATATCTCTGATGGGTCTCCATTGTTCCTGCAAAATCTGCTCTGTTTGGTTCCTGGAGATAATTTCTTCCTAGTACAACTGTTTCAGTCTCTGAAATGATACTCCTTGGTTCTTGTGGCAGAAGCCTGAAATGGTCCTGTGACATCTTTTGGGGTGATCCCACGGCATTCAGAGCCGTCTTCCAAACTTTATTCAGCCTGTTCTTTCTGATAGCTCTTCCCACACCAAGCAAAATACCTCTTCTAAAAGTTCCCTGTTTGAATGGGCGGGAAACCTTTTATAAACTGAAAATATATTCTTCAACAGAAATGAGCATTTTTTCAGCGTTGCCGTGTAGAAGGTTTGTATAAGATCCACACCTCAGTGTTTCTTTTCAGGAACCACATATGAGAATTTATGAAGGACCTGAGTTTATGCAGTACTGTGGAAAGTGCCGTGATATATTTTACTCTCATTTTGGAGTGTTTTTTCTATTCAAAGGAATGGAATATGCTGTTCCCAGTCTTTTTGGGAGGCTTGATGAACGTAACCAGATGAACTGCTATTGAACCTTACTACTACATGATCAGATTGCTGGTGCAGAGGCGAGTGTGGGATTTCTAGATTCACAGAATCTGATAAACTTGACAAACCACTTTGAATTCAAAGTTTAAAAGGCTCAGGGGGCATCTCCAATATTAGTGTACCTGTGTTTCTGAATTTCTTTCCGGGAGCACACATGCTAGTGCTTACAGTGCGAGGACAGTGTTAATACATGAACAGAAAGGACTGGGAGTAGAATTTGATTTAACGCAGGGAAGTAAATTTCCCAAGGAGAGCTTGTTACTTTACCTGGCAGTGCCAAAGTCTGTATCACATTTTCTCCAAGACTTGTATGTAAATTCAAAACGCCATGTAAGCCAAAAACTCCACAAAAAACTGTGTGTTGAGAAATGTTTGTAGAGCTGATTCTTCCAGAGATCCTCTGTTTTCTTTCTGTAAGAGATTTCTCCCTCCCACTGGGTTTCATAGCAAATATCTTTTTAAACTAACTCATGTTTCTCTGCGCTCACTTTCCTATTGACAGCCCACTTGCTTTGCCATTAGAGAGCAGTAGTGAAAATAGCAAGTTCTGCTCAAAGACTTTAAAAAGCTCCGTGGTATTATCTGGATTTAAAAAAATATTCTGACAGTGGCAGGCTTAGCCATCCAAAACCTGCTCCATGGGCCTCTGAGATGGGACAGGCTCTTTCTCCAGGGTAAAAAGCTGTCACTTTCAATCGCTACAGGTCTTGTTCTGGTGTATTTTCCCCTCATTTGGGGCATTTTCCATTTTTAAG
>WAAD01030051.1:2747-15836 GCA_013389945.1 Fregata magnificens
AGCCTGCCCTGGTTTAGAGGCCTTGGTTCAGGAACTAAAATGAGATGTGATATGCTAGTCCTTGTGCTTTTTGTATGTAAAGGTTTACCATTACCCGGTATGAATTCTAGCCTCTTTGCCACAGACGCTATCTAAAATAGAGATATTACAGATTTGCTAATCCCAGATTGAGGATGGGATACCTGTGTAATCCCAGAATATTATGAGGAAAAAATCCATACATTGAGCAATGTATTGAACTTTTTCTTGGATGCAGTGGACCAGCCTGCGAGTGGTACCTCAGCATTAGCTACTTACATTTACAAGTAGTAAATGTAATGGAACTGATGAGAATGAGTTATTTTCCAAAAGGAATTGCATGAGCTGACAGAGAATAAATTGTACACAGTTAATATATTTAGTTGTTTTATTTGACTCCATAGTCACTGATTTATGCATGTGATAGGGACAAAGTAATAATCAAGGAAGTTTTTGGTATTCCTTAGAAAAACATCATTTACTGAACTATGGCTCTTGGGGGTTTTGATGGCTTTTTGATAGTGATGATGTTAGCAGCACTGAAGGAACATCCTCAGTATGTGCTAAGTAAGAAGATTTTATGTTAAACTTCCCAGAATAGATACATTTTTCCACCAATTACTGTGTCCACTTAAATTTCTACCATACTGTTCAGCTGTGGAGTCATGACCTGTCCACTTGTGAAGCCAGGGCCTGTGACAACTCAGCACTTGCTTTTGTTTGTGTTAGCGATGCGGTTAGATACTCCCCCATTACTGTTTCTCTAGACTGGCTGGGGTTTTTTTCTGTACATTCTCTTTCTTTTCTCTCTCCACCTGAGACTGTTATAAAATATATATTTTAGGTTACTTTAACAAAGTTCTAGAAGGATACAAATTAACATCCAGAATGTATAACAGATGAGATTATGGAGGAGGTAATTGCTAGGAATATTTTGGTGAGTCATGACCGTGAAAGAATAGAGGATTGTATAGTTATTCATCAAGAAGAGTATGCAGCATGACAGAATAAAGAACATTTATAATTAAATAAATAGGGAAAAAAAGTTGAAAACAAGGTAGAAAACTTTTCCAAGTGTAGGAGAAACAAGTCTGTCTTAGTGGATTTAAAAAATAAAAAAGGAGGTAGTGATTTTGATTGCTAGCTCTGAAATGGCATTATGCTGTAGGGGAATGTGTTGAAGACAAAGTAGAAATGATAGTAGGGGAAAATGAAGCTTTCAAGTCAGCATCCTGAATAAAGCAAAAGGAGCAGTGGAGCCCAGGGAAGAAAGCAGGGAGCCAGTGAGCGTTTTAATAGTTCAGTATGGAGTAGTAGGTTTGTGTAGAGCAAAAAACTTAACCTAGTAACTTGAAATTGATGGGTTATAACAGGGAGAGCAAATTAAGGGAATTGGAAAGCAGACTCACTTAGAAAAGGTTATGATCTCAGCAGCTGTATTTTGCATTGTCTGGAAAGAGGAGATACAGGTTTTTTAAGTGGGAGAATGCTAAATGACAGTAAAAAGCATGGAAAATTCAGATTTCTTGTCTACTCCCTCACCATGTAAAAACAGAGAGAAGTGAATGGCTCTTTAAGGATTTTTATTGAGTCTTTGGGATGGGAAGGGAGGAGGGGGGGATACAGACTGTCAAGGTGATGGAGGTAATTTTCAGAGGGCTGCCTGGCTGTGTCTGATGTGTTGTATAACCTCAGGCATTTCATTTATTAGCTTACTTGTTATGTGTCTGTATAAAAGTTGTTACTGTATTGGCTCTGTTGCCATAAAGTAAGATTTGTTCTGGGGTTTTTTGTTACCTGTTATTTTAAAAGACATTGAGTCAGAAAGGTTTTACTATGTGACGAGAGATTTCCTTCCAATAAGCACACGATATTCTCCTTCAGTTTCAAATGCACTTTGATTTTCAGCAGAAGATGGTTTTCCTAAGTGACCAGAAAAAACCCAACCCTTTATGATTTCTGTTTGTATCTACTCATGAATGATTTATTGTTCCAGAAGCAAAAGCGTATCAAGGATGAGCTGTTTTGGTGGTTTTGTTTTGTTTTTTTAATTAACATCTGTTATACCAAGTTAGAGTTCTCCTTTGAATGCTTCTTGTTGTCGCAATGGATGAAGAACCAAGCTATCTTTAGTTCTTTGAAAATATGTATGCTGTATTTTTATTATGTATACATCTATGCTTTTTCTGTAAAAAGTACAATAAATCTAAACCATTCAGCATTTTTTGTATTTGAAATAAAGCCAGACTACAATTTTGTGCTGTGGCCTTGGCAGCAGATGGAATGCAGTGTGCTTACCCAAAGCCTTTGCTATATGCAGTGTGCAAGTTTCTTGGCAACACTTAAAGATTTGGCAAGATAGAGCAATTTGAAATATCACCGGATGTACTGGAATGTATCTTTACTCCATATATCTACAGTAATATGAATACAATGCACCTTAAATAGCCTTTAATCAGCCAGTATGCTTCTACTAGCTGCTGAGCAAAGCAGTGGTGATAAAAATGTTTTCAGCATGTAGTTGAAGATGTATGGTAATGGCAGCCAACTCTGAGAATCTATTTCATTAAATTTTCTGTGAACGCATTGCACATGTTGTCCCATTGTGCTTCAGCAGTGAGACGATGAGTCCATACATTAGGTGCTTCTCCTTTGTGTAGGTGGCAACTTCTAGGCATAAAACTGAATTAACTGGACAGCACATCTTTCACTTTGATTGCTGTTAACCTGCCCAGTGAAGAAAGCAGAGATTTACTTATTAGACCAAAATACTAAAATTTGCAATGGAAAAAAATACAACTTTATGGGACTTCTAACTACTACATGCTTTCAAGTGCCAATCCACTGTTGATTTTTAGGCTTGGATGGTTGTACAAAATGAGGAAGTTATCTTGCAACACCACTAGACTTGCTAAATGTTTGAATCTCAGTATGTTTCTCAGGTGACTAAGTTAGAATCACAGAATAATTTTGACTGGAAGGGACATCCAGAGGTCATCTAGTCCAACCCCTGACCCAAACCAGGGCCATCTCCAGCTGAATCTTGAACATCTCTACAGATGGAGATTCTAAAACCTCTCTGGACAGCGTCTTCCAGTGCTTGACCACCCTTATGGTAAAAAAAAAAAATTGTTTCCTTTTATCTAATTGGAATTTCCCATATGCGAGCTTGCATCCGCTGTGTCTCATCCCATCTCACAGACTTGTGAGAAGAGTCTGTCTCCATCTTCTCTGTATCATCTGATCAGGTACTTGTAGATAGCAATAAGGTCTCCCCTTCATATTCTTTTCTGAAGGCTGAAGAGATCCAGTTCTTTCAGCTGCTCCTTGTATGTCTTGTGCTCCAGCCCCCAACCATCTTGGTGGCTCTCTGCTGGACTTACTAAAGCATGTCCATGTCTTTCTTGTAATGGAGAGCCCCAGCCTGAACATATACTCCAGATGTAGTCTCAACAAGTGCTAAATAGAGGAGAAGGATTACTTCACTGGACCTGCTGGCTATACTTCTACTCAATACAGCCCAGGATGTGGTTGGTCATCTTTGCTGTGAGGGTACGATGATGGCTTTTATTCAATTTGCTGTCTACGAGGCCCACGAGATCCACTTCTGTAGAGCTGTTTCCTAGACAGTTGCCCCCCAACATGGGGTTATCCCATTCCAGATACAGGACTTTGTATTAACTGTTGAACTTCATGAGATTCCTGCAGTCCAATCCTGTTCAACATCTTCATTATTGAGCTGGATGATGGGGCAGAGTGCACCCTCAGCAAGTTTGCGGATGACACAAAACTGGGAGGAGTGGCTGATATGCCAGAGGGTCATGCTACCATCCAGAGGGGCCTAAACAGGCTAGAGAAATGGGCTGGTAGGAACCACAAGTTCAACAAGGAGAAATGCAAAGCCTTGCAGCTGGAGAGGAACAACCCCAGGCACAGTACATGCTGGGGGCCACCCAGATGGAAAGCAGCTTTGCAGAAAAGCACCTGAGGGTCCTGGTGGACACCAGATTGATCGGACATGAGCCAGCAACGTGCCCTTGCAGCAAAGAAGGCTAATGATATCCTGGGTTGTGTTAGGAGTGTTGCCAGCAGGTTGAAGGAGGTGATTCTTCCTCTCTACCGGTGGGGCCACACCTGGAGTCCTGTGTCCAGTTCCCAGAGAGCCATGGACATACTGGAGAGAGTCCAGCGAAGGGCCATGAAAATGATGAAGGGACTGGAACATCTTTCCTATGGGGAAAGGTTGAGAGAGCTGGGACTGTTTAGCCTGGAGAAAAGAAGTCTCAGGGGGAGGATCTCAATGTATATAAATACCTGAAGGTGCAAAGAGGATGGAGCCAGGCTCTTTTCAGTGGTGCTGAGTGACAGGACAAGAAGCAATGGGCCCAAACCAAAACATGGGATGTTCCTTCTGAACATCAGGAAATGCTTTTTTTACTGTGACTGTGACCGAACACTGGCACAGGTTGCCCAGAGAGGTTGTGAAGCCTCCATCCTTGGAGATGCTGCCTGGATATGGCCCTGCTTGAGCAGGGAGGTTGGACCAGATGACCTCCAGAGGTCTATTCCAACCTCAACCATTCTGTGATTCCTGCTAGTCCGTTTCTCTGTCCTGTCCAGGTCCCTCTGAATAGCAGCTCTCCCCTCCAGTGTATTGACCACTCCCTCCTCTTAGGTGCTATCTGTAAAGTTTTTGAAAGTGCATGCAGTCCCATCATTCAAAACATTAATGAAGACACTAAATAGTATGGGTTTTAAAGAGACAATGCATCCAGGAACATTAGTAGTCTGGGTGTGAGAATGCTGGAGCTGCTGCTTATGCCAGGGAAAAGCAATGCTAAAACTTGCGCTATGGAGTCATATACTCCCTAAATTTCCAGACATCTGGTTCCCTTGTTCACTCCTATCCAAGTGTTCCTTCTCCTGAAACAACATGTCCTGCAAAAGGATTTGTCAAGAACCCTAGGGTTTGTAATTTCCTTGACCTGAGAACATGAGGGCAGTTTCTGCACCGGTCTCTCTTGGCTTCAGAGTGGCAGCCTCAGCTGTGCTAAGGAATGCTTTGAAAGGAGCATGTAGCTTGGGTTTGAATTTGGACATACTGGGAAGCTGTTAAGTCACTCAAAGTTGAGTGACTCAGTCTTGACATCAGAAATTTCTTGTCCCCTGAGGGACCCTTACAGAGACTGATTTCATGCTTCACATGAGAAGACAGTGGAACCAAAAATCTGGCTGATAGGTTTTCTTTTTCAGTAGAGCCTGTGTTGTGTTTTGTGGATATAAGTAATAAAAGCTTAGCACAAAGGAAAGGCCTTTTCTCCAGGTTATTGTTCTCACGTACTTCAGACAGCAAGTATGTGCATTCACATAGAAGCCTACGACACTGAGGTAATTTTATCTTCAGGTCATTTGCACTGAAACTGAATGGGCAACTTTCCCTAAAACACAGCACAGCATAGAAATCTACATAAAATTCACTCTAATGGAGTAAATGTGCTCCATTTGGATTGGGGGGTGTATCTTTTTAAACTTCTGCACGAAATATGCTCTGGAACAAAAGTATCTATATTAGCAGCTAGTTTGGGAAAATAAAAATGTTTGAATTAGAGAATAAATTTAGCGGTAAATTGTTTTCTGAATATTTGGTGAGGGAGCTCAGCTTTTCTAAGAAGTACTCAGATACCAACAGTCCTAAAAGTATACACTGCAAGTGGGAATATGAAAAAGATAACTTGTGAGGAAATGTCAGGAATATTTTAGTTGGCTTGATTTTTTAAGTAGCAGGCACTCAGCTACTCTTCATTGAGAACCACGTTGAAACAACTGTTTGAAAGGGGTTTACTGGAATGCCCCCATTTTAAAGGCTAAAAACTATTTTAAAGGGAAAGGTGTCTAAAAGCAGTTTGCTCAGATACTGAATTATATTATCCTTAACTTATTGAATAAGTAGGGAAAACTTCAGTAGGTAATGTTTGAAAATATTATAACTGCAAAAAAAGCTCAAGTAAACTGCTTTGCAAACTTCACTAGCACTTAATAGCTCTCTGCTAAAATAACAGCAGCCTGTGAAAGCATGGCACTTATTCGTAGCATTATTACTATTTTCTGGAGGCTGTAGCCACCTGAGCTACAGGATCACGCAGGCTTAGAATGTATATGTGGTGGTATCATATAGATATGGCATCGTTTGGGAGGGTTTTTAATTACAGTCATGGGTAAATTTTGCATTATCTTATATACTACAAGAGTAGACTGTCCTGTTGACTTGTTCTTCTAAATTATTCAGGAATCTGAAGCTTTGTTCCTCAAGGCAATTAAAGCCAATCCAAATGCTGCCAGTTATCATGGTAATTTGGGTAAGAGCCTTTCTAACCCTTATCAGCTGTATTGTTTGTTTGCTTCATATTCATTGTGTTTAAAAAGAAAAAGCAATCTTTTGAGCCTTCTTCCTGCTGGGCAGATTTCTATTTTACTTCCTAGAAAAACTGCCAGCCAGAAGAACAGGGCACTAAACCAGAAAAGCTGTCACACGATATGACAGATCAAGAGGGCTGCACAATCCAGCCCAGAGGTAGCTGCACTTCAGTGTCTGCAAATTGGTTCATTTGTGCTATGCTTGTAACCCGCAATGAGCTCACCAGATAAGAGCTGCCATTTATGGCTGCAATGTAATTCATTCCTTCATCATTCCCATGCCAGTTCTGCTCCCAGGCTTTGCTCCTGCATTTGGCAACAGAACAAGCAGCTACTGTGCCACCAGCCAGCGAGAGACCCTCACTGGAAACAAATGCTTTAATGTTGTTTTCCAAGTGATTGGCAAGATTGCACGTTATTCAACAATATTGCTAATGAAATTCCTCATTGATGTTCCAGCTGTGCTTTATCATCGCTGGGGAAATCTTGACTTAGCGAAGAAGCACTATGAAGTCTCTCTAAAGCTTGATCCTATGGCACCCGGGACCAAGGAAAACTACAACCTCTTAAGAAGAAAACTGGAGCAATTGCAAAAGAAAGGCGGTGCCTGATGTTTCTTTTCAGGTTGTCCGTGCATGCTGTTTACGATTAATGTTACATGGGTACTTTTGACCATGTAAAGGATTCAGTCATTATTTCTCAAAAATAATAACACCGCCAGCGCTGCACACTTGAATGTCCAATTATGCCCTCCTACAGATCCTAACATTTCAGCTGCACTTTGGGGGATCATTTTATTTTTACTCCTGAACTGCTTTTAAAGTCCCTTAGAACATTTTTATAGGTATATGAAAGCAATGCAGATGGAATTTCACAGCTTTCGCTTGTAATTTGATATCTTCATATGACTTCTTAGTAGCAGGACGGATATCGGAAGGCAGTTTTATTTCTGAAAGTGATTCTAAAAAAAGTGCAATTTCCTGTTTAAATCCTGGTCTTTTCAAGTACGAAGAATATCTGTCCACTTCAGTTTTATTACTGCCTTCTACTGCCAGTCCTGCAGAGCCAGTGGAAGAATGGATTCTCTCCAGCACATCCGTCTACTCTTGTAATTTGAGTTATGCCCTTGTTCTTGTTTCTGGCTCCACCCTTCAAAGTGTCAGATTTGTACAGGAGTAAATGAGGACAAGGACTTGACCATAAACGTTTGTCAGCCAGTGTACTGCTGAGGTATGCTCAAGTGGAAAAAATACTCTTAGATTAAGACAGAGATTCTAGCAAGCAGCAAAGGGAAAAGAAGTGTGAGGTGACAGAGGAGTCATCTAGATTTTTCTGTTCTTGCAGGCAGCCTCACGTAACCTAGACTACTTGGGCAACAAGTCAGAATTGCTTTAGTTCCTGCTGCAGGTCAGTGGTCTAAATACAGTATAGCGTCTACAGTAGCTAATTCCTGTGTTCTCAGGCACTTCAGTCCTTTCTGATTAAGGACATTACACCTTTCAGCTCTTATATTGTTGGTGAATAAGGAGAGAATTTCTGTAAAAAAGTAACTGGGCAGAGCACCTGACCTTGGCTGTTGATATATTAACTGGAAGGAACTCAGATTCACCTTTGTCTCCTGTGGCTCATGTGTTTGCTGAAGTGGCAGTTCAGCAAGCATAGCTGTTAATGAATAAACTGATCACATTGATGTGGGATGATTCAGAGATAGTACACATTGATACAATGTCACTTTTCAAAATGTGCTATGCTTTAATACACTAAATGCTGGCTGTCCAGAGGTGTTTGTCTTGTGCTAATGTTTACATTCCTGCTTCAGGAAGAAGTCACATGTCTATTTGTTGGGGTTTTTTTCTTTAAGATTGGAAGATGGCTATTGGATGTGAAAACTGAGGAACTTTACTTCTGTTTTCGTATTCCTTTACTTCTGTTTTCATATTTTTTATCCTTTCCCTCTGTCCCCCCTTGTAGGAAAAAAATGATCAATGCGGTATTTGCAGCTTTCCTACTTTGTCCAATGATGATTGTATAGAGATTGTAGAACGTTCTCCATACACAACTCACCTATATGTGGAACCATTTAAAGCATAGAGGGAATGCCTGCTGTAGGACAGGATGTCATGTTGCCATCTGTCCGTCGTGTAACCATTCTGCATCTATACTATATTTTGAATCTAGGCTACTTTTACATTATAAATTTGCTTGGAAATGACAGTTGCTCTTGAAGAACTCAAGAACCAAGTGTGTCTACAGAGCACATTGCAGTACTGCAGAGCTACCAAAGCATCCTCTTGACAAAGCTAGTTTGGGTACTGCAAGTCGTGCAGCTACTTTAATGTAATATTCTTGCTAGACTAACTATAAATCTAGCCAGCAAGGCTGTGGCAGTGTGGTTCTGCCCACAAATTCGGCTTTGAATGAATTAATATGCCTATATTACATAGTATGTTGCCATACTGATTTTAGTTGAGGTACCAGACGCATATATTTGTGCTAGTGCAGTGCTCTTCTCCTGCTAATATAGCCAGTTTCTCAGCAGGACTAATTAGTTTATATAGGGTACTGAGCTGATGCAACTGTTTCCATTTCTTCTGGTTTCTGGACAAAATTTTCAGAAACTAGTTTTTGAATATATTTGCAGGATATAAACATGCTCTTTGATAAGCATCTGTACTGATCCAGCAGAACACTGCACCACTATGGCTGGTCATCTTCTGATAACCAGCATAGTTCAGCCAGTACCAACTTCGTATCTGAAACGTGCTGAAATAGATACAGCGTTCAGTACAAACAGCAGACTTTTAAGGCTTTCCATACATAGCCTGTTATTCATCAGACGTAGAGAACACGTAGCTACTTTAGTCACGAGGTATTAAAGAGTTGGGATCTGGCTGGATGAGCTAGTTTATAGCAGAAGATAAATGTGTTTAATATAATCAGGTCTTTTCTGTATATTTGGAATATGACATACTGAGTTTAAATTATTATTCACATCATGAAGTTCACATTTATAGTTTTCCCTGTTGCCTGCCATATTAGCTTTACAGAAATCCACTAGATCAATATTAATGTATGGGGTATGAATTCTCTCCAGGTCATTATGAACCAAAGTTGTTGTAGGAATTCCTCTGTGGAAGTCAGTTTGTCCTTCTACTCAAGAGTCTTAGATGGAAGAGACATGCCAACAAATGAGATGTTTTGTTGGTATTTGAAAATGGTGACTACTTTTCAATATAGACAATATGATTTCTTCTGGATTAGTTTTCTGGCTACCTGTATATATTTTTGTGAGGGTTTATTTGTTTTATATCATTTTCAGTGCTATAGAAATTCAATGCAATTACTTTTATGATGGTAATAAGAAGGATTACACTTATGTCTGAGCGTAATGTTGAGGCAGAATTGGGTTCAAAAGAAGCAACAAACGACTGCTTTTTTAATAAAAAATTCCTTAAGACTTTCAAGAATGTTAAATACTTTTTTACTTTATTTTCAGAAATATTTTGAGAGTGCAAATTATACAGTGAGTTTTATTAAAATGGTTATAATGTTAACCTTTTGCTTGTTTTTTCATACCTAACTGAGTCCTGGAATAGTGCAGAACACCCAACCTGGAAGAGAGAAAGGTGAAGAAAAAGTGGGTTTGTACGTAACTGTTGTTAAAAACATTGTCTGTCTTTCCAGCGTGCTGGATTTTTTCCCCACGTTACCTTTCCACCATTGCTAATTACAGAAGATTAAAGTTTCCCTCTTACCAGCTGGCCTGCTTGATTCTGTAGTGAAATTAAGGAACCTTTTTCAAAGATTGCTTGTTCAAATACATTTCTGAGGAGAGAAATACAGAATGATTCAATGCACAGAATGGAGTCAGGAAAATATTCACAATGACTGCTATGGATGACAGTCTCTTTTCCCCAAAAACTTCCGAGGGAGTTCCCTAATTGTATGTTTCTCTCATGTTTAGACCAATGCCATGTACATGAAGTGTCCTGTTATTTAATTTCATACTTAGGATTTAAACTTTAGAGATGTGGGTTGTGTGTGTTTATGAGCACTCAGAAATAAAAATCTTCAATACCTTTGAATGGTTTGTTAAAAATATTGGGCCTATTCACTGGGAACTTGTTTCCCTCATATTTGAGATACCTGCATCTGAGCTATTCATCCTAGTTTCTCTGAATAGTCACTGGGAAAAAAATGGGTGATCTGAAACATGATTCATCTCCTAAAGAAGGCATCTTTAGGATGTGAGGCGTTATGTACTTGAAGCAGGTATTCCTCTTCACTAACTTCAGAGGGTAACTACGGTGATCAGCTCATACATATGAAGTATGAAGAAAATCTCACTGCTGCTTTCAGTTGAAGTAATCTGGTCCCATACACCTCTAGCATTCTCGTACATTATCTGCACCAAGAATATCAAAAGACTGGCTTTGAAGCAAATTGGCAGGTACTTACCTTGAGAGTCAGAGAGTTATAGTAGCTGGATGAGGGAGTGGGACGAGACAAATTAAGAGAGCTTTCTACAGATACTTAAATGTATACGGCTGATAAAGCATCTGAATGTCAAATCTCTGCCTGCAGAAACAGAACATTCAGGTCCAGTTCGATGCATTGTTAGCTTGTCTATGATCACAATAAATGGTAACAACTTCCTATTGAATTGGCTTTTGGTGTCCTTCACTTTGTTTTAAAAGCAACGTAAAGCAACTGTAAATTGGCAAAGGTGAGATTTTTTGCTTAAATTGAAGTTGCTATTTCAAGCTGTAGCTGTGAGAATGTTAAATGTGATAGCATAGCCCATTTCGATGGGGGAGGGGGTTACTTTACATATCTTAATATTTATTTGCTGGTTCCTGCTTGTGTTCCACATTTCATGTGAGCATAGGTACATTTACATACCTACCATTACATGTAGATTCCCATGTGATTCTTGACTTGGCCCTTTCACTGAATAGTGCTTCTTCCTTCCACAGCTCTTGATATGTCTCTACCAAATGTGTGTTTATGAGGGCATGTTTAACTCGAAAAGACTAAAATTTGCTAGAAACAAAAGTGAGATGACATGTTTGAATTTCTGTGACGTAAATGCCGAGGGAGCCGAACTTCTGTTGCGTACCGCCATAAGCAGCAGGTACCACTAGTAATGGCCACTTCAGACTGTGTGCTGGGCTCGGCGATAATGTGAAGTGGTTGTACATAGGTGTAATGTTATAAACACAGCAACTTGGATCCTGTGCTTTAAGGAAGAAGGACTGTATAGCCACTCCGAAGAAGAGGACGCGCATAGCTGCACGGGCTATTGAGCACTGGAGAACTGATTACCTTTGTATTAGAAAGCTGCACTGCGGTATTGTGGCATGGGTGTTCAGTGTGTGTCAGTGATGATACATGTTAAGTGGTTCAGGGCTTTTAAAAATCAGTATTTTTGTTAGAAAAAAATCCCTACAGATATTGAAATTGGTAGCTTGTGATTGCTGAGTTGAACTGTTTTTTAATGTAGTGTACGTTCCAATTTATTTTCAGCTGAGCAAGAAGTAAATACATTTGTAATGGAGCCATGTAATAAATCTGCATTTTGCTAATTTTTTGCATAGATTTTAATTGTGATAATGGTGTTCACTTTGGTAGTAAGTTTTTTATTCAGGGTTCTGCTATAAGCTAGGAAGAATATTAAATGGGCATGTGATATACAGGAAGACATTCTTCCCCTTAGAGTAACAGTTCAAACTCTTGATTTTGTGCAGGTGTATTGATGTTGAACGTGTACGCCTAAAAAAAAAAGCAGCACTTGAGGAAAGCGATGGAATACCTAACTAATTAATTCAATCTCTAAACCAATAAACTGTAGAAAGAAAAGCAGGAGATTCTACCTCAAACTCTGAAGAATCTTTAGAGCTGGAATAAACTATTGAATGCTAACTGTGTAAGAAAGGGAGTAGTCTGTAGCAGGTGCAACCCAACTTTCAACTTACTGACTAGTCGAGGAGGAGGGACTGAAACTGAAACATTACTTGCTGTCCCAATAACCAGGCTACAGAGTGGTGCTCCTGTGCTCCAGATAAACAAGTACTGAATTGTTCAGCGTCAAACGGAGCGTAAGGGTGTCTTATTCCCCCTACCAGCATATTCATTGTCTTACAGTGATTTTACTGTGTGGAGTCTTAACAGGCTTTGCTAAAAAGCAGACCGATCCCTGCAGAGCCAGCTTGAGGGGGTCCTCGGCTGGGAATCGGGAAGCTGCCTGACAAGGATGTAAACAGAAAGCCTCTCGGCACGCTCGAAGTTTTAAAACTTTTGCTTCAGCAGGCTCAAAATCAAGTCTCTGGCTACAGCCAAAATCCCTTCCATAGAGTAGTCAGTCAATATCGGTTTTAAAATAATAAGGGTTTTTAGAAGTTCTCCAGAAGTCAGGTTTGCAGCCCGAGGTTGCGTGGCCTGATGCGCATTCGTTAGGGCCGCCAGGGCGGAAGGCCCGGGGGCTGCTACCCTGGGTTCTTCTCGCTGCTGCCGGTTTCGTGGCAGCCACTCTTCCCGGGGAGCGCAGGGCGCTGCACCCTCTGCTACCGCCTTCGTAGCTGGCACGGGCTGCCCCGCTCCCCCGACTCCGGGCCCGGCCGGCTGCTCCGCCCGGGCTTCCACCTGCCCGCAGAGCGC